>JACEGR010004586.1:0-85393 GCA_014170235.1 Listronotus bonariensis
ATTCCAAATGTTTTTTATTTAAATTAAAAGAATTTACAACTTAATAATAATTAAAAACTGTTGTATAAACGGTTGTTCTACTAATACAATAAACTGTATATCTCCGGCACTGAACAACATGGCCGAAAATGGGAGATGTGACGTCATAACACGTCAAAGCAATATGGCCGAATGTCGTGACCTTATATAGACCGACTTTGATAACAACAAAGTATACCAAAAATATCTTTGTCCTAGGAAAGACCAAGCGCATTTAGCACGGGTCCACTTTAAACAACCTTGGCGAGTAGATTTTATTTTATATTTACCAACCCTCAAGAAAAAAAAGTTTTTTACATTAACGTACACGTTAAAAAAGTATGTCATTTTACATTTATTTCATGTATTGTCATTTTACCAAAAAACGACAAAACATGCTTAAATTTTAAGAGTATAAATTAACCTATAGCATTTTAGTTCTGAAAGCGTAACTTTTCCGCACTACTTTTCCACACTGAGTGCGGAAAAGTACTTTTCACACTACTTTTCCGCACTAGTGCAAAAGGTACACAAAATTTGAACCAAATTTTAGAGAGTGGAGAATTTTAATTTACCTACATTAATAATAGAGACATTTTGCACCTCTTAAAATAACAGACGTTTTTTGGCCTCCGTATGGTTATCGTTATTAAACAACGATTACGGCAGCAGTTTTAGACAGAGATTTTGCAGCCTCTTTTAAGAAATTTATCTTGCGTCTGCGCTTTCGACACATAACCTTATTTTTGCCTGTGGTTCACCCATTTTAAAGTTAACGAAAAATCAGTATTTACTTTTATTCTTCATAAGATATAAATTCATATTTAAATATATGCAAATACTTCTGTTGATTTCGTTTTTTAAAGTAGATGCATACAATACAGTATAAGCAAAACACAAAAAGTAAGGTTAGGTTTGGTAGTAGAATAAAAAGCAAGTGTGCCAGATTGTAACATCTAAATTAATTACTGATTTAGAATATCCGTAAAAGTGCAAGTCCGTTTTAATTTCTTAACACTATTTGATTTTTATTACTGTTATAGATTTTTCGCTAATTAGGGCCTAGGTATAAATGATATTTTAATTAATACGGCATTAAAATTTTAACCTTTTAATTAATTGATATTAAAATTTCTACAATCCGGCAACCACGCAGTTTAACAATAACGATAACGATAAGCTCTTCGGTATTTATCCGTAATTAAAGGAGTCCGATATGGTTAATAATAATACCGGATCATGTTTGCGTTACTGCGCAATCTCAGAATAACATTAACCACAACGGAATTGCAAAATAAAGGGTGCAATATGTCTCTAATAAGTATAAGTAGGGTATTAGGTAGCATTGTATTAAACTTATAAAAAGAAAATAATTAAATTTGGTTGTAATATTTTCCTTACGCTTATAGAAAAAATAGCGTTCCTAACACGTGCCGAAAGTGCCTTTTCCACACTTCAGTGCTTGGCCGAACTCCGCTACACGTCGTTCGGCCAAAACTACAGTTGCGTGCGAATAAGTGGCATTTTCAGCACTCGTGAGGAACTCTTTTAAGTGTCGCTCTGACAGACACAAAGGCTTAAAGCGAGTTGTCCCATCTATTTCTCTGATAAATGTTTTTTTCTATTTTTAAATTATTATAATATTAGATCTCAAAGCCGTAAGACCTCTTAAATATAACTACAAAATAAATATAAAACTTGCAAGATCTCGGGTTTCAAAAAACATTTAGAAACAACTTTGAATGGATTGCAAATTGATATTACCTACGCGATATAAAAGTTCCTATTCATAGACAAAAAAAAAATAGTTGTCTACCTTTGAGGCGTTTCCGAAAATGTAAATTTAAAAGCCGTGGCAAAATACAATACTGGCACACTGCCATCAGCGTTCTTCCCGTATACCGAACAGAAAATCCAGACAACGCGTTGACAAATTATGTCCGATAATGCTGACAATCCGCCCGGCGCCCGCGCGTCAGTATTCGGTGACTCTCTCTCTCTCCCTATTTTTTTCTTGGTTTTGGTCCCTTCAGGTCCAATCCACCACTCTCCCCCTTCCCAGGGCTTCGTCGGCGGAAAATCTGGATAATCGAGCTCGTAGCTCCCAGAAATTCCAAAAAGAATTCAAACAATTCAAAAATCGATGCAATGCATAAATTGTCGGCTGTCAAACCAAGATCTGCTACTGGTGTTACGTATAACCTTCACTTTCACTACTGACAGTTCCCATGGCACGCCCATCTATTTCCCGCTATTTGAGAAATACCTCGTGTTCACCACCAAACAGGATACCATCAGCTTATAAGAATCTTCGCTCACAGCGCTTAGATCCAGAAGAAAGATGCCGTCAATTTAGCGTGAATCTTTCCTTGATCCCCGAAGGTAAAAAACGTTCGTACGACACCTCTAGCCGCCACTCCGGGAAGAACTTTGTAGTCCTCTACGCACGTCCGCTCTGTTCGGAGGTCAAACAAAGAGTGAATATCAGTGAATATTCGGTGACGACGGGTGATGACTGGTGGTGAACACATTTTTTCGCCCATGAAACGTAACTTTTGTTTCGCGCAGGTGATAACCATAGGCAATCCATTCAGATCGGTGGTATATAAATAGGTAAAGTATTATTGAGTTCTACCGTGCAAAGACAAAAGAGTCCAATCGCAAAAATGGTCATTTTATGTTTTTACATTGCTTGTAATGTGCAACGAGAGTTTTACATTTTGATATTTAAACAGTGTTTTTAGGAAAGGTTTTAAAGTAGGTACGTTGTCAAGGCAGTCTATTATCAAAATGGATAGAACAGAAAATATCCATTTTCCCCAAACTGTATTTTGCGATTATTTACTCTTTTGCCTTTGCACGGTAAAATTATGTATTCCAAAGTTAGGGTGATTCAGTGGTTTTTGCTGGTTAGTTTTGGTTATGGTTTGAGCTCGATTTGTAACAAATACATAAATAGTTGTTTCAATAGCTCTTATTTAATTTTTTTAAGGATTAAAATTATGCATAATATAGCCTTGGTATTTGTAAAGATGGGTCAGTGGGAGGAAGCTGTGAACAGTTTAGAATTCATCATGAGCGAACAAGCATGCCATAGAGCGGGGCTGCACTTAGTGGTATGTTGCAGGTAAGATTATTATTTAGGGGATATTAGGATAATTTACTGTATTTTGACATGCAAACCTAATAGTTTTGCCGAATTTTAAAAATTTTTCCATGCCAACTTTTTGAGAAATCGATTGCCGCAGTTGTATAGCTGTGTGGTGGTAAACATTATATTATTATTTTTAGAGCTCTTGAAGACAGAGATAGAATGCGAACAGCTTTCTCTTTGTTGCTGTCTGTTCCACTGGATGTTGATGACGAGGATAAATACAATTTAGAACAGGTAAGTATAAGTATGACTCTACCAGGATCTTGGTTAGTAAATTTAAAATTGCCCATGCGAATTTTCAATAACATTTTAAGTTTAACAGGGTAAAGCCATTTAAATTCAAATGATCAGTTAAAAATATATATATTCTTTTATGATTTTTAAGAATTTTTTTTTAAATATTTTTAAATAATTGGTAAAAATGTTATAAATATTTATAATCATTATGTTTATTGGCTCAAAAAAAAGATTAAGCTAGATTTTATAAATGAAAAGTCCTACATGGCCAAAACTGTATATTTAGTAAATATCTATAATTTTTTTAGGATAGCCCGGAAGACACCCTATTAGCCTTAGCAATACAAAACGACGATTTGCATAAGTACGAGATTCAAAAACGTAAAGACGCCGAATATTGTATTCTAACAGCAGCAAAATTGATCGCACCATTTGTCGAAGACAGCTTTAGTGAAGGTACAATCTAAGCTTAATATTAGCCTTAAGAACTGTAGTATCCATTAGAAATTTGTGCACAGAATATCATAAGAATTAGATAGAGAAAAAGAAATAGTACCTAGCGTCTAACACAAAAATTTTAGTAAATCATGATTGGGAACAATTATTTCTTATTACCAAATGTAATAAAACTTCTACTTTCTTACCTACTCACTCTTCCTATTTATTCTCTTCAGTTTTATAGAGATAGCTCATTTTGTGACCCTATCCAAGCCTTGGGTCAATGGTTGGGTTTCTAAACAGTACCTATTAGCCAAATACAGGGTGATTCAAAAATCGATCACGAAACTTAAGGGACTACTTAACAAAATAAGGGTAGAGCTTCATATAAATTTTTTCAAAATGTCATTCGTTTTCGAGTTACAAGCCGTCAAAATTAAATTTTTGTTTTGGTTTTTCGCCATATTGTATTTATTTTTAACCAATCCAGTTGATATTTGACACACAAATCGAGCTTTGCAGATTTTAAGACAAAACTACTTTTTTAAATACCGCCAGAGCGCACTTTACCTAAAACTTAAAATTTATTTACATCATAACTTTTTAATTTTGATAGATATCGCAAAGCTGGGGGCCATTTTATAGACAATCAAATACTTAAAAATAAGTTACTCTTTATTAAAGTCGAAAAACCTCACAGTTTAGGCAACAATAGACATCAAATTTTTTATCAATTTCAATCAAATTACCTACATATATACAGGGTGTCCAGTAACTCAACCGACAAACTGTTGTGATTCTACAACAGAAAATAAGAAAAAAACTTCATATCAACGTATGTTCTAAACGTCTTAGTTTTTGAACTACGGTGTGTTAAATATTTTAAACAAAAACTAACCAGAACTAACCAAAACTAAAACGTTTAGGACATATGTTTATATGAAGTTTTTTTTTATTTGTTGTTTAGAATCGTTTGGTTAAGTTTGTCGTCTAAGTTACTAGACACCCTGTATGTATGTAGGCATAGACTAAGGAAATTATAAGAGTTATCATGGAATAGCCGATTTAAGGACAGGTCATGCGAAAACTCCCAATATAATTTTATTCGTTTCTCGTTGAAATACCGCCAGTTAGTCATTTCAGTAAGCTTACGTGTCTCCCCACCGCTGATGTAACACGAGGCGAGGCTTCGACCGACGCATTTAAAGTGTAAACTGGAAAAATGACAAGCCTGCCGCAAAAGCGCTACGAAAATTTTAGCATGCCATGGTTTCTCTTATCCGTAGGTATGTTACTTTATGATGTAGGTAATTTGATTGAAATTGACGAAAATTTTGATGTCTACTGGTGCCTAAACGGTGAGGTTTATCGACTTTAATAAAGAATACCTTAATTTTTAAGTTTTTGATTGTCTATAAAATGGCGCCCCCAGCTTTGCGATATCTGCCAAAATAAAAGTTATGATGTAAATAAATTTTAAGTTTTAGGTAAAGTGCCCTCTGGCGGTATTTAAAAAAGTGCCTTTGTCTTAAAATTTTAGAATCTGCAAAGCTCGATTTTGTGCCAAATATCAACTGGATTGGTTAAAAAATAAATGCAATATGGCGAAAAACCAAAATAAAAATTGAACTTTGACGGCTTGTAACTCGAAAACGAATGACTTTTTGAAAAAAATTATATGAAGCTCTACCCTTATTTTGTCAAGTAGAATCACCCCTTAAGTTTCGTGATCGATTTTTGAATCACCCTGTATAATAATATACCGTGAGGGCCAAATTAAACTTGCACACTTTTTAACTATTAATAACTTTTTATCTGTAGCGCCTATCTTTTTATTTTTAGGGGCTAATAAGTAGATATGTTTTCTCTACGTTTGTCAATTTTGGTCAAATAGATTTAGACAGGACCAGACTTACGGGACTTTTTCCAAAATACTGTATTTAAGCTCGTTGCAAAAGAAATCTGATTTAAGTATAATTGAGCTAATACGTTTTTGTTGTAGCCAAACTATGGAAAATGATTCAGTTAAATCGAATATGTCAGCAATTTGAGGATTTAGGAATTATGATTATTCTTGATAAGTGATGCACTCCATAAAGCATGCATTTCTCTGGGTTTTAACAGGGAAATTTTTGATTTAGTGTGCTTTGGAAGTCAAAAATGTGAGGTTACCACGGTTACTGAGCTGAATGCTAACACAATTTAATTAAAATCAAACGTATTAGCCTAATTGTAGATAAATTCAATTACTTTTGCAACGAAATAAAATGCATCATTTTGGAAAAAGTCCCGTAAGTCCGGTCCTGAATAAATCTATTTGACCAAACTTGGCAAACCTAGAAAAAACATATCTACCTATTAGCCCTTTAAAAATAAAAAGTTAGGCGCAATAATAAAAAGTTATCATTAGTTAAAAAGTGTGCAAGTTTTATTTGGTCCACACTGTATTTCCTTAAACTGTTTCAAAAACATGGACGTAGATACACATAAAAAAAAACAACTTGTTCTTTCGTACATATTTTCGTTTTCGTTGCCTACACAAAAAAAACAAATTCCTATTAAAAGCAAATAAACTTACTTACGGCTGGGTAAGAAGCTACAGTGATGTATTTATTCAGTTTAAAACTCATTATGACCTTTATTTCTAGGTTACGACTGGTGTGTACTAGCCATTAAAAACTCCGAATACGCGCAGCTGGCTTCAGATTTGGAAATTAACAAAGCCGTAATGTTTTTAAAGCAAAACCAGCTGTCTGAAGCCATAGAAACCTTAAAGGCTTTCGAAAAAGACTCTGATATTGCTCTGAATGCCGCTACCAATCTTAGTTTCATCTATTATTTGGTAAGCAGATTTTTTTATGAATAAACAGAGATTGGAAATTGAGTAACCAATCATACTGTTCGCCCACCGAATGTACCGAAACGACGTAGAGGAAGAAATTCGCGCCATGGATATACTCGAATATCATTCGACGATGCTTTGGAGGCTCGTCTCAACGGCCACCAATCTATTGCCTAGTTTCTGTTAGCAGAAAGGCATTGTTGCCAAACTATTAAAAGTGTAGGAAGATGTTGAGGAAATAATTAATTATAGTACATATTTTATGCGGTTCATTTAATGTAATATGTAATAAAATAAAATCACTTTAAGGAATTAACTATAACAAAAATAACAAAATTAAAATAGGTACCTTAATCTAATCTAATCTAATCTAATATTCTAATCTAATATATTATATAAAATGCTAATGTACGTTCGTGTGTCCACGATTTTCGCTATCATCCGCAACTCCGATCGACTTCCCGTCGGGGTTACAAATACCCCTTGGTCTCCCATTGTGAGTAAGGGAGTTTTGTCGGGGTGGGTGGAAGTGGGTGGTTGTGGGTGGCAAAAATGTAAAATATGTGTAGTGGCGCCATCTGTTGTCGAGTAGTTGAACTTCATTCAGAACAACGGTTATTAAACTCCCGAGCAAAGCCGGGAATCATAGCTAGTTAAATATAAAATATTTAAAGAAAATAGTGTAAAATAAAATATGTAGGAATATTGGGATAAAAAACTGGCAACATCTTAAAACCAACACATTTTTTGTCTACATTCTTTTTATCGAGGTTCACTGGCTAGGCGAACGGTACTTACTTTTATTCTCCATAAGTTATATATTGATATTTAAATATATGCAAATAATTCTCTTGATTTTGTTTTTTAAAGTAGATGTAAACAATACAGTATAAGCAAAACACAAAAAGTAAGGTTAGGTTTGGTAGTAGAATAAAAAGCAAGTGTGCCAGATTGTAACATGTAAATTAATTACTGAATTAAATCATCCTTAAAAATGCAAGTCCGTTTTAATTTCTTTACACTATTTTACTTTTCTTACTGCTATGGATTTTTCGCTAATTAGAGCCTATGTATAAATGATATTTTAATTAATACGGCATTAAAATGTCAACCTTCTTAAATAATTGATATTAAAATTTCTACTATCCGGCAACCACGCAGTTTAACAATAACGATAACGATAACGATAAGCTCTTCGATAATCATCCGTAATTAAAGGAGTCCGGTATGGTTAATAACGATAACGGATCATGTTTGCGTTACTGCGCAGACTCAGAATAACGTTAACCACAACGAAATTGCAAAATAAGAGGTGCAAAATGTCTCTAATTTTTAAAAATTATTTCAGCAAGGTGATTACGAAACAGCGCTAAGATATAGCGAGACGGTCGAAAATTGCAAGACACCCAATGCCAATGAATTCGTGAATTATGGAGCCTGTCTCATGGCAAAAGGTCAGGTGGAGAAGGCAATACAGTGTTTTCAAAAGGCTTTGGAGTTAGATGGGAGTCATTTCGAGGCTATATTTGATCTGGGTAAGAGACTAATAAAAATATAATAGAGTCGAGTGGTCGGTTTGTCGTATTTTTGAATCGGTTTTAGGCAAGGCGCAAATTGAGGGTCGGGCCACATATAACGAATGTATATGTATATATATATATATAACAATAAAATTAGTTTCAAATTTTTTAGTACTTATTAAATTACTTTTTTGTATTGTTTGATTGTTTGTTTACAACAACTAACCTTAAACACCTAACTTTTAATTTTTTACGTAATGAACTGAAATAAAAGGTGACGCCCGCGTCCTTATTTGCGGCTTGCCTTAAAGATATAGGACTATAAAATAGGTTTTTGTAATGACCGGATTATTGTTTTAACACCTATTCTTGTAAGCATTTTTAACACGCTTTTATTAACTTGGGTTGTAACTATCTATCCATCTATCTATCCATGAATGTAACGGAATCTTTGAGCCTAATTTTAACCAACTTCCAGCTATTCGATTTCTTTGAAACTTTGCACACGTATTATCTCGTCTGATCGATTTTACTCAAATTTTATATTAGGTTATTTTCAGAAAGTCCATCTGAAAAACTTTGCTACTCTTGACAAAATGGCGAAAATTTTTTTAGTGGGTTGCCATCTGTTGGCAACATTCCAAACTTTTATACATACATAAATGCATATCGAACTAAAAAATGAAAAATAAATAATAGTTTAAAAAAAACTAAAAAACACGCTTTTATATGCAACCGAACTAAAAATTAGAAAATAATTTTTCATTAAAAAAAAATATTGTCACTTCATAGTAAAAAGCGTGGGGTGCATTTTACTATTTTTCATAACTTTTCCATCATAGATATTGGCAAATATAATAATTATAACATTTAATATATTAAGCACCCCACGCTTTTTACTATGAAGTGACAATATTTTTTTAATGAAAAATTATTTTTTACGATTAATTCAAAAAGCGCATTTTTTTCAGTTAGCTCACATACCCGAAACCCCTTTCCTTATCTTCTTCTCAGATCATTGATCTTGACGTATCCAAGGCTTTTAACCAGATCTAGCATGATGCGCTCCCTCAGAGTAACAAACATTCTTTTTAGGCCATTTAACCTAAACTTTTTCTTGGTTTCTCAGTTTTCTTTCTAATCAACGCAACGTATATTATAGTTTTAACAGTCCGGGACAAGATCGTCAGGTATATATATGTCCAAATTAGTAGAAAAAAACATGTATGTGTAAAATTTGGTGTGAAACTTTTTTGGTATTGATAAAACAGTTATTTTTCTTTGGGGCCCTTTAGGAGTAATACATTTTCGATGGAAAAATTATTTACTACAGCTTACCTTATGGTCAGTAAGAACTCTTTGACCACTTTCTATGTATTATCTATTTTACCACCGTATATGTATATTCTGTATTGTTCTACCCAACGACGTATGGACCAGGTTTGTTTACGTTTGAGCTGTTGTCATCAATACATCGCCGGAAAAGCGCTAAAATACGGTTTGCCAAATTTAATTTTTCCACTCTAAACTTACTAACCACAAGTAGTTGTTGGATAAGCCTCTATATTAAAGAATTTTGTAATATAACTTTTCAAAATGAACAATACATATGTTTTTATCATTTTTAGATATCATAAAAAAAAAATATGTTCAAATATTATAAGTTATTATCTTTTTAAAAAAGCAAAATTCTGAAAATACGTGATTATTTGTTAATCCCGGCAACGCCGCCCAGGGATTTTACTCCAACGTAAATAAAACATGAATGAAGTTTTCCTAAACGCTTGTGGGTGACGCCCCCTTTGCTTTGTCATTTCTGTTGGTTTCTGTCATTTGACAATTTGGAAAGGCAAAAGTGATCAAATAAAGCTTATAATGCGTTTTTTTGTGTATTTTCTGGTGTTTGTTGGTGATTAGAAAGTGTTTTTAAAGACAATATGGGTAGGCAGTGCTTTGTTTGTAGAAGGGTAGACTATTCATTTCCACACCTCACTTTTCACAGGTAAATAGAGACCACCGTCGTTGGATGCATACTATCGACCAAGGTCAAAAAGTAAGTCCGCCATTTTCATTTCTAGCTTGCCCCACCCCTTTGCCTATTAGGATTGTTGGCTTAATGTTTATCATAAAATTATGAATGAATCGCTGGGTCCATACGTCGTTGGTTCTACCTCAAGTCAAACTTTGCATCTTCCGTGCTAACATTATCCAGGAAGACGAACTAACATTTCTGCAGTATATAGTACCATTTCAGGAACTGGGCTAATTGTTACTTTACCAGATTTTTAGTTATTTTCGACTCTGTTGGGAGAAGTTAAATTGGACGAGACGACGAAAGAAACATTATTAATAGTCTTAACAAATTGCCTTAACTGATATGCTCAGAGTGCAGACCGGCTGCATTTAAACATTCTAGCAGAGATACTATCCATTCAAACTGAGTTCTTATTTCTAATTGCCTTTAATACATATTCAATCTTATAAAAATCAGTATGTTCCAATTTTTTTCCAAATAAGTTACCGTCCCTTGCTGGTCGGTAACCTGTAGGAGGTCCGTACCCCTTTGATAGGTAATTTCTCAATTCTGCTCCAAAGGGTATATCACCAGAAAAGGTATATAAATACTTTGGAAAACATAGACGCTGCGCATGTGTTCTTTTTTATTTATCCCTTATTTTTACATTCTAGAAACCTGTAATATTTTTAGGGCTTTGTCTTAAACGCCAGGGCCACTATATCGAAGCCCTGTCCTGTTTCCAACGTTTTTCCGGCTCTCTTACTTTGTTACCGGCAGTTGTGTATCAGGTCGCTAACTTGCTGGAGCTAATAGGAGATAACGAAGCAGCTGCAGATACGTATCAGCAATTGCTGGGATTGACTCCTACCGATGCTAGAGCTTTGCAAAAATTGGGGGAGCTGTTTGATCACGAAGGAGACAAGCAACAGGCTCATCACTACCATGTTGATGTGAGTATTTATTTATTTACTTAATTTTTTGGGGAAAAAAGATAGATAGTTCTTTTAGCTTGTTAACAAACTAATCTTCTTCGCAGTTTCCGTTCGTTCTCGGTTGTGTTTAGACGTTAAAAGGGAGTTTATACACGTGGTATCGTGCATAGAGGATGTAGAAAACGGTGCCCCGAGGAAGATAGGAAATTCACAGCTAAAAGGGATCAGAGCCAATAATAAATAAACCAACTAACCCATTTATCTTCTTTATTTGACGTCATTTTAAGGAAAGAGATTTATGTGCAGTTTTACAATTGCGAGTTTAGTTTAGGTTCAGTTGAACTCAACTGGTACATAAACCTGTCCATTTAAAATATATTGCTGTCAAGTAAACTCCAAAAGTAACAGCAATATATTTTAAATGGATAAGTTTATCTACTAGTTGAACTCAACTGAATCAAAACGGAACTTGCAATTGTAAAACTGGGCATCAGGCACTGATTTTTTAAAAAGCTATTAGGTAGTCCACATACGCGTTTTAATGGCTATGGCAACTTGTATGTAGCGTTGCCAAGGTATTACAAAATACTTCTACCGGGTGTTTTTCCGTCGAGCGGGACATAGGGAGTCCCATGTAAATTTTGAAGTAGTCAAATATTGGCTCCCCTAATTATTTTAGAAAAAATGCTATTAGGAGTTATTGAAGAGCACAGTAAGTTCCACCCAAAATGAAAATTTGAGCATTTTTCAACCAACCATTAAAGAGTAAACTGCTTAATACTTCTGCAACGTGGTATCTCATTATGCACCCTGTACTCTAAAAATCAACAATAAAAACACCATATCGATTTATCAGTGACAATTTAGATCATTAATTTATAATGTCATTGCCAAAACTGAATAATTTTATACGGGAATTTTAAAAAGAATCCTCGTATTTCATTTTAGTTTACAGCTAATTCCAACACATGCACTCACAGTTACGCAAGATAATAAAACAAATTTTTCTACATTTAGAAGTCAATTTATGACGAAAATATCAGGATTTAATCAAATGCCCAAATATTCCTCCATTAACTGCCGGACAATAATCCAAACGATTATAAAATTAATTTCTTACGTTGGCTAGTTGGTACATCGATATTCTGGCACATTCAGCGGAAATAGCATTCCTTAGCTGGACTAAATTTTTATATTTTTTATTGGTAGCTTAGTTTTTAAATGTCCCCATAGGAAACAATCGTTTGGCGAAAGATCACGTCGATTTTCTTCACATTTGCAATGATTGATTACTGTGCCTGTAGTTTCAAATTTTTATCGTCCGTTTTATTGTCGATTTACTTGGCATTGGCCTATTGGGAAAATAGGCTGCAAACATGTCCGCTACTCTTCGATAACTATTTCCCTGGTAAAACCATTTTATAATTGTGATTTTTCTTGATTTAAGTAGTTCATTATTTAAGAATGATGACATTGATCTGACAACTTGAGAGTAAGAGGTTAAAAAAATTCTAGTATTTTATTATAAACTTCTAATAATTAATACAAGGCGGGTAAGAAGAAAGGAGATTCGTAACTTATTTTAGCATTTATCTCTTAGCTCGCGGACTGAGAAGAGCTGAAATTTGTACACTGGGTACAACTTTTCGTGCTCTTTAAAAAATCCTAATAATATTTTCTTCTAAAATAATTAGGGGAGCCAATATTGGACCACTTCAAAATTTATGTGGGATTCCCTATGTCCCGCTCGACGGAGCAACACCCGGTATGTATGGAAATGGTTTGAGAAAACGAATTGACCAGTCTGGTTATAAATTAAATATACCCATACCCATATGATGTCTAATTCCATAACACTTGTTTCAATTTTGTCACTTTTAAGATTAGAGATAAATTCTACATGTATTTCCTTTTAAAAATACTTTGGTAGCTACAAAATGGTGATTAGAACATGTTACAGATCGATAGAGATGTGATATGTATAAAAAAACTTTTTAGCTGTAGTTTATTGTCATTATTGTCTGTTGCATTTAAAGAGTAAGGAAGTAAAACGTGATTGTAATTGATCCAAGAGTCGGTTATCTAGGACACATATCTATAAGTCCAAGTTTGTTATATTGTTTTATAGTCTTTCAGATATTACCCGGGTAATTTATCAGTCATTGATTGGTTGGGTTCATATTACATAGAAATGCAGGTGGTCGAGAAAGCTTTGACATACTTCGAGAAAGCAGCCTTTATGCAGCCCGGCGAACCCAAGTGGAACATGATGGTGGCTGGCTGTCACAGAAGAAGCGGTAACATGCACAAAGCTCTAACTCTGTATCAAGAAATTCACAGGTAAAGTAGACTCTATCAATATTTAATTTGTTTACATTCTTCAAAAGCACCACGGGTTAGTCTAGGTATTTTAGCTTTTGTCATGGAAATAATTAAATTAAACAGCAAACTTAATAAATATGCCAAGAAGATAATAAAAATTAAAATCTTTTTACCCGCAGAGACTTCCAAAAAATTTAAAAATATAATATTAGACGACATTCGTGGACGCCAATGCGAACGGGTAGGCAAGGCGCAAATTTATTCGCGTCACAGCACAGCGCGTACTTTTGTAACCTAATAAATTACATCATGCTGCGCGAATTAACTAGTGACACATGACGCGAGTCGCGTCTACTCGAACACGCGTTGCTTTTTGGTAGTGGCACAGTTTTCAGCGTCGCGCGCGCCTGATTTTCCAAAAATATAGTTTTATTGTTTTTTTTTATTGTCAAAATTAACAGATTCTAAGGTAGCTATGGAACATTTCTTGTATAATTAGTAAAATCAGCAGCAATCATCTCGTAATTGTAAATTGAAATGTCCACTTCTTCTTCTTTTCGATAAAATATACTTATTAGTTGATATAAATTCCTTTTATACCAAAAATCAAACATACATACAGGCTTTTCAGCAAAATCTGAGTCAAATTAGAAACTTAAGTTTAATAAGAGCAATTGCTTTCTATCATCTCCTCTTCCACTCACGGTTCCCAACAGAGAAACTCGTGGTGCCGCACGTATGCATCCCTATACGGTCTATAACTGGACAGGCACCGAACTTCCCACTTTGTACGTTCTTTTATCCCTAGAGTTTCTAGAATGTAGAACCTGCTGCCCGCGGAGGTCTTTCCTTTCCCCCAAATCTTTAAGTATTTATGTCCCTTGTCAACAAACTCCCTCTTACCTCGCTTAAGACACCCACGGTACGTTGGTCTTAGGCTTTTAGCCTTTGTGGTTTATCCAAAGATTAAAAAAATATATATCAGGCATTTTTCAAGGCGACACACGCGCATCAATATGCGGATGACCACGCAGAAGCGCGTGTTGCACGTTTGAATACTATCTTCCTTCTCACGTCAACACGAACGCGATATACGCATCTCCATTTGCGCCTTGAATATCTTTTTTTCTTCTAGCTCTATTAAAAGGGGATTGGGGAACCGTTCGAGCGTTAGGCTACTATAAAAGATGTGAATTGTTTTTTGCCACATTAGTGCTTTCCAAAATATTGGACCAGACTAGGGTTTTGTTACAGACACAAATCGCTATTGTACGATTGTGCAGAAATTTGTGTTTTAAAGTAGTTCTTTTAGTTGTAACTTACTAAAATGATTATTTACTTGCATTTTTAGTTGCATATACTTATTATAAGAAGTATGTAATTTGTGACTGTTGTTGTATATTTTTATTTAAATGAAGCATTTTAGGAACTGTATGAATTTATTTATTAAAGCAAAATTTAAAATATTTTGAGTCCTGTCTCGTTTTGTTTCGATTTTAATCGATTTACCGACGAATGAATTATCGATGGAGTCTACTATAACTGAAAAAAAAAACATAAAATTGGATGCACATCTTTACATAGATCTTTAATTAAAAGTTTTATTTTAAATAATGCTATAAATTAAAGAAAAGAAAAACGGCAGTTATTTTAGAATTTATTTTTATATATTGGATGGTCTTTTTGTTTGGTACACGCCTGAAAAGAATGGGACCGTTTCGGTCCTGGTTCTGGGGTATACGAGCTTACCCTGTTCAGCCCTCTATTGACCCCTAAAAAGGTAAATACTTTGAAAAACATAGAAGCTGTGCATGTGTTCTTTTTATTTGTCTTAAACTAGATTTTTTGGGTTTTGGGGGTTTTTCTTTATTTTGTTTCAGGCGACCGGCCAGTTCATAAGGGTCAATTGGGCTGAACAGGGTCAGCTCGTATACCCCTGGACCAGGACCGAAGCGGTCCCATCCTCCAGGCGTGTACCCAACAAAAAGACCATCCAATAAATGAATCCTAACCAATATAGAGCATATCTTCAATTAATTTTTATTTTGTAATTGCCAACGCATAAAGAGAACAATGTTTAATCTTTAAAAATTTACAGAATCCCAATAAAATCGTTGCGTTTTTCTTTTCAGACAATTTCCAGAAAATGCCGAATGCTTAAGATTTCTAGTGAGATTGTGTAGCGACCTTGGCATGAGAGAAGCTCAAGATTATTTAATGGAGTTAAAAAAGCTTGAAAAGGCAAAGGAAGTTAGGGAAAGAGTTAACAGCAGTAGACCAGGTAAATGAATACTGAACTTAAACAACAAATTAATACGGTTTTAAATAAGGGGCCAACTTCAACAGTGTACAATCTCCATGTATTGTAATAAATTATCCAGCCCCACAAAAAAAAAGTTGGAGGTCCGAAGAGCTAGACCATGGTACCTTTATGTTATTGGAGTCGCTGAATCTAAATCTGGTGTCGGTTTAACCCCATCAGGGCATGGTCAAGGTCAAATCATCAAAATTTATCGAAAACATACCACAAACGTGGAACTTTATGTTTTTAGACTCGCTTAATCCGAATCCGGACCTAAAAAAACCTCAAGATACCATTTTGGTGCATTTACAATAACTTCTGATGATTTAACCTTGAAATGCTCTTGATCTCAACCTCATAGGGTCAATTTGACCACAGATTCGGATTCAACGACCCCGAAAACATACATACATACATACAACAACAACATACCATAATTGTGGTCAATTTTTAATAAAATTTAATGATTTGACCTTGAAATGACACTGATCGGATTAAACTGACCCCAAATTCGGATTCACCGACTCCAAAAACATACAGATACCATGGTCTAGTCTTTTGGACAACCAGTTTTTTTTGTGGGGCTGTGTAAAAATAAGTTAATATTGGCGTCGTTGGCACGACTATATACTTTGAAACCCGCAGCCTACTTAAATAATGTTCCAAAACTTAAAATCATTCAATAAATAACATACCAGTCAGTCAGCACCAATCGGATTATCGGATATGGTCATTTAGTCAAATGACCGGTTTCCAACTGGTCACCTAAAATATTTCTAAAATCTGATTGGCGTTGATCAGTTTGTGATTTCTTTGCGAACAAAACTAGTTTGTGATTTCTCTGCGAACAAACCTAATATTTAGGCCCCAGTTGTTATTTGACATTTTTTTAGTCTTCAACCATATTTTATTATGTTTAGGTTCGAGACGTAGCAACAGTGGCTTATCATCAAGAGCTGGCTCCGGTTTTAGCCCTGTGCCTGAACACGAAGCTTTAAAGAGCCCACCACCATTATCTGCCTCAACAAATAGAAATTTAAGAAGTACGAGAGCTATACGTACCCAAAATAGTGCTGGAAGTTCAGATTCTGGAATCGGACAGAACAATATTGGTAAATCACTATTAGGGATCCCTGGGTCATTTTTCCAATACGCGCATTTGCTGTATTCCTTTTATACTTCAGAACCGCCCAGAACAACTAACACCATAAGTGTTCCTTTTACAACTTTTTGACATTTTTTCATGTTGTAGAACCGTTCTTGTCACTATTGACAGTTCAGAGAACGGTTCAAAACGGTTCTACAAGGTAAAGGAATACACTAATTTTAGTGTATTCCTTGCCTGCGTCGTGACGTCAGAACTAAATGCACGAATTCATTACTGACAAGCTAATTTTTTCGGGAGTAGCTTTATTTTGACGAGACGAACAACTTTTTCCTTACAACAATTTTCGTTGGTGGCAGCTTACAGGGGTAGCAGAGATTAAATATTTGGGTTTGATAAATATCAAAAAACCAGGATGACCAAGGTTAGTTTATATTGACACTGGGAATAGGTTGCGACACATCCTCAACTTCGGTTCGAATTTGAAATACAGAGAAGTGGTATGCATTTTTTATAAAAGTTATAATGTGCAGGGTGCCCCATATTATTAAGTTTATTAGCAAAATTCAATTTGAAAAATCGTAATAAAAACTACAGTATCAACTCAATCAAAAAAACTGTTAACTGGTTTGTTCGCATGGCCTACTGCAAAATTTTGAAATTTGCCACTGTTTATTAGAACAGATTCACAGTGATATATATTTTTAAAAGCTTGTAAAAAGACAAACTAAATTTTTGCCAAATTTATAGTATAAATAAATAATATTGACTATATAAATCTATTTTTTTTTTTTTTTTATCTTTGGACAAACCACGAAGGCTAAAAGCCTAAATACTCAACGCACCGTGGGTGTCTTAAGCGAGGTAAGAGGGAGTTTGTTGACACGGGACTTAAATACTTGAAGATTAGGGGGAAGGAAAGACCTCCGCGGGCAGCAGGTTCCACAATCTAGAAACTCTAGGGATAAAAGAACGAACAAAGTGAGAAGTTCGGGGCCTGTCCAGTTGGACCGTATAGGGATGCATACGCGCGGAACCACGAGTTTCTCTGTTGGGAACCGTGAGTGGAGGAACTATACTTGTCAATTCTTCAGAGCAGAAGCCATGGAAGTACCTATAAAAAAGCGATAAATCGCCCACAGCCCGACGATGGGCAAGAGAGGGAAGCCTTTCTGTAAGTGAAGGATCATTAATGAGACGAATAGCTCTTCTTTGAATAGAATCAAGAATGCTCAGGGTTGTTGGGGACGCCATGCCCCAGATATGAGAACAATATTCCAAGGGAGGTCGGATTTGGGACACATATAAAGTGTATAAATTAGAAGCGGAAAAATACTTTTAGCTCGAAAGAGAAATCCAAGCTTTTTAAAGCTGCCGTGGCTATAGATACAATGTGTTTATGCCAGTTAAGGTTACTTTCAAATGTGACGCCCACGAGATTGAAGGTGTCTTTGCTCTGTAGAACTTGGCCGCTCATAAGTAGAGGATGAGTATTTGATGACTCTTTTCGCGACAAGGAACATGACTGTGTTTTGGATGCATTAAAATGGACGAGATTTTTGGCGCCCCAATCCAATATTAAATTAAGATCCTGAGAAAGAGATATCTGCATCGCTCTGCGTTTATTTTCCAAGTCAGGTTTAGTGATGGGTTTAGGAACCTGAAAACTGGAGTGAAGGGTACTATCGTCGGCGAAACTATGAATGGAATTAGTTGTGGACGAGAGAAGGTCGTTGATGTGAAGAAGAAACAATGTTGGTGCCAGAACTGAGCCCTGAGGGACTCCAGCATTTATTTGGTGAAAGCTTGAAGAATGGCCGTCCACAATAACTGATATACGTCGATCAGATAGATAACTAGATAGCCAAGTACAGAGTTTAGTTGAAAGACCATAGGAAGGAAGTTTATTAAGAAGTGCGGCATGCCAGACCTGGTCAAAAGCTTTGGATATATCAAGAGCAACGATCTGGGACTCACCTAGAAACTCAAGAGACTTATTCCAACAGTGTGATACGAAGGAAAGAAGATCTGCTGTAGATCTTTTGTGGCGAAATCCATACTGCCTGTCGTGCAAAATTTTGTGTTTTTCCAAGTACTTAAGAATTTGTGAATTAATTAATTTTTCCATTACTTTACAAAGAACTGAGAGAATTGAAATTGGTCTATAGTTAGATAGAAGCGATTTAGATCCTTTCTTGGGAATAGGTTGAACACGTGCAGCCTTCCAGCTCTCCGGAAAGATACCTGTGTCGTAAGAAATTCGAAAGAGCCGAGTTAAGATTGGTGCAAGTTCTGGAGCACATTTTTTAAAACGATTGCTGGTATGCCGTCCAGCCCAGACGATTTCTTGGTGTTAAGGAAGGAAAGGATACGCTTAATGTGTTTTACTTTAAAAATAATATCGGGCATTTTATGAGGAACTGGGGTAACCGTTGGAATTGGATGATTTACGGGAGGGTCAAGGGTTGAATTGGCAGCAAATTGTTTGGCAAATAGTTCTGCCTTCCCTTTAGCAGTAGAAATAATTTCATCTTCCAAAGTTAGTGGTGGAAAAGAACTGGCACAAAAAAATTTGACAAAAAATGTCAATTTCTGGCCAACGCGAAATCATTCGAGGTCGGGGACGCAAGGAAGGACACTCAATGGAGAAAAGTTGGCAGGACTGGGTAAAATCAAAGCTGATGATCAATCCAGTGGCGTCTAGAATTTGCGCATTTCATTTTGCACTGTTTTAAAAGTGATATTAGTTAAAAGATGTAATTCCAAAGGTTTTTATTAAAACCAAAAGAATTTACAACTTAATAATAATTAAAAACTCTTCAATAAATGGTTGTTCTAATAATACAATGAACTGTATATCTCCGGCACTGAACAACATGGCTGAAAAATGGGCGATGTGACGTCATCACACGTCAAAGCAATATGGCCGAATGTCGCGACCCCACATAGATCGACTCTGAGGATGACATACCACGCAATTTGTAGGACAATGTGGGTGTTAAATTATATAAATATTAGTTAATTAACATTAACATTGACACATTTTTTCGGTTTATTAAGAAAATTTTCTTGAAAACTAACAGATAAAATCCCTGATTGTAATAAATTTTTGATATCTGTCAAATCAACACACTTAATTCCTGATACCCCTGTAAGCTACCACCAAGATCGTTTGACTAGGTAAGGTTGCCTCGTAAACCTTGCAACATGGCGGACCATACGTCACATATGTATTTTGTTCATTATTTAATAAAGTTTTTAACAGCGTAATTTGTGTTTTTTGACAATATTAAAGAAATTCTTTTAAATACTGTTAATTCCAGTTGTCCCGTAACTTCATTATTTCCTATTAATAAATTATTTAACAATGATTATTCTAGCTGATTTTTAAATATTGTATATCGCGCTCTTTCGCCCTCATAGCATTATCCGTCTAGACATCCTTGTTTGCTATGTTGGCTCCAAGGAACCAGCAGTGCGGTACATATGTGACGTAATGAGGCAACCTTACCTAGTCAAACGATCTTGAGCTACCACCAACAAAAATTGTTGTAAGGGAAAAGTTGGACGTCTCGTCAAAATGAAGCTACTCACGAAAAATTAGCGTGTTAGTAATGAATTGGAAAAATGGTCCAGGGATCCCTAACTATACATATAGGATTCAATATCTTTGTATATATATATATATATATATATATATATATATATATATATATATATATATATATATATATATATATATATATATATATTTCACTTTAACAAAATAATACTTATTCCACTTTTCCACTAAACTCCTCAATTCTAATAAAAAAGGCAATAAAACTGCGCTTGACTATTTTACATAATATTGTTAGTGATTTTTATTATTTTTATAGATGTTAACTACTCCGACCCATTGGGACCTTTACCTATTAGACCAAGGACCGGAGCTGGTAAACCATTCGATTTTGATGATTTTGGGAATGAAGAGTTAGGCGACGATCTATTGCCGGAATAAACTATTTTTTATGTTAATAAATTTATTATTGTTTTAGTTTAAATCGTTGAGACTGACACCACCTTCTTATTGGCGTTATTTGCATTATTTAAAGTTTTAAGTGTTTAAAGTACAGCATGTTCTAATTTATTGTTATTAGTTTAATTATAATTATTTTTACCTGTTAAGAAAGTAAAACGTATAGATAATAAACTGGTTTCTTTCTACTACGAGCCCCAGGAAATCTATCACAACCTCGCAAAATAAAAAAATGCGAATATTAGATTCTAAAAATAATAAACATTTAAAATTATATTTAGCTAAAATTCACAGGGAATCATATTTGACTTTATTCGCGAGTAGGGCTACCGTAGTTTTCAGGAAGCGTCCTCTGTGAGAGAGTAGCGAAAGTTTTGTTATTCTGCAAGTGTCTGCCATCTTACAGCTTTTAAAGAAACTAACTATTTAATAATAGATTTCTAGTTATCTGTTGGCAGCAACTTTCAAATATATTGTAAAGATGTCACCACTAACAGTAATAAGCTTGCGCATCCGCCATCCTATTGATGATTTTATTTTTATATCTTTTTAACTTAACCTAAATCAAAAGAACGCTGAAAAATACAACGTTGTTATTTATGTATATATTTTTAACAGAAAAAGTTAATAGAGCTTTTTTATTTTGGGTGTACAGTAGTATAGTCTTACTTCTCGATGTTGTTTTATCGATCGCAACTGAAACGCTACAAATAAAATTGAAAATCAGTGCAGAAAACATCTAACCTCTCCATTGTCCTAAAAAGCATGGTAATTTTCACAAAAAAGAAAGAGTTAGTTCTGGGTAATTTTCTAGAAACTTGCGGCAACTCCGATTTTGACGAATCTTGGTATACGGGGGTTTTTGAGGCACTGATCACGAACCTGATTGGTTTTTTGGCGGAAACGTTTTGTTCTTAAGATATTCATCGTCAGACTTGAATTTTAAACTAATCCTATTTTTGCATTATTCCCCCTTCTTTTGACAAGCGTCTAGCCCTTGGAAGCAACTATTGATCCTGGCTTTATTTATAATATTTTTAACAATTTTTTTGTTCGAAATGAATAAACCTAATGACTTTAACCTAAAAATAACAAAAAACTGCAAAATAATCCATAAATATAGTTTTTTATTTTCTGATTATTTTCAAGGCAATAGCATTGGAAAAATCCCAAAATTCAGTTTTTTCTTAATATCTGGGTAATGATTATGTTTACAAAAAAAGGTATATAACCTTTACGATAGAGCTTTTACAACTGCATCTTTTTTGTATTATAAACTTTTTATAGTGTCCTTTAGTTTTTGAGATATTTATGATT
Organism: Listronotus bonariensis; assembly: GCA_014170235.1. Taxonomy (NCBI): domain Eukaryota; kingdom Metazoa; phylum Arthropoda; class Insecta; order Coleoptera; family Curculionidae; genus Listronotus; species Listronotus bonariensis. The sequence goes on from JACEGR010004586.1 coordinate 22,223, forward strand.
TTACTTTTTTCTAAAATATTTAATTTCTCAAAAACTATAAAAACTACAACAAATCTTATTAAACAAAAATATAGACAATTAAAATGCGCATCTTAATTGTTATTTGACAAGATTGCATAGCTTAAATAATAACACAGACATTAAAATAGAGACTTTTATTTATAATATTTTTACCAATTTTTTTGTTCAAAATCAATAAACCTAATGACTTTAACCTAAAAATAACAAAAACTGCAGAATAATCCATAAATATAGTTTTTCCAGGATCCAGGATCAATAGTTGCTTCCAAGGGCTAGACGCTTGTTTCATTTTGCACACAATTCTTGATTTAAAGCTAAAGTGGCACACAATATTTGATTTTCACCTTTTAAAACCCCCTTTTTACGTATTTTACATTATTTTTGCATTAAATTGCATAGCTACACTTTGAATCATTTCAATCCCAGTGTGCCATGAAGTCCTATGTGTATGTATGGTTGCCGCATGATCAAAGAAAAGCCACGCAATTTAATGCAAAAATAATGTAAAAACGTAGAAAAACGTGGTTTTAAAAGGTGAAATTCAAATATTGTATGACACTTTAGCTTTAAATAAAGAATTGTGTGCAAAAAGAAGAGGGAATATAGTGAAAATAAGCTTAGTTCAAATTTGAACTTTGATGATGAATATCTCGAGAACGAAACGTTTCCGCCAAAAAATCTTTGTTAAACTCCGGGAGTTGCCGCAGGTTTCTAGAAAATTACCAAAAGCATGTTGTTTTAAGAGGTGCTGGTCCTGGTCCTGTCCAAATTTTCACCGGGATAGAGCTAATATGGGGTGAGAAAAGCAACAAATAAAAATTACGCGTAATATTCCCATTTTATTTAGAGCAAATTCGATTCCTTGACTTTTTCTTACGAGGCACCGTTTTGACGTAAAAAGATAACAACCATTTCAATGCCGGAAATAGTCATCATTTCAGAAAATAATAACAATAATTTAAAAAATCATAGTAACAAACTATAGCAGATGCTCAAAATGTTGGCCTTCCATTTCCATTCATAAATTAAGACTTCTTAAAAGGACTGACGAACTCTAAAGAATATTCCCTGTTTCCGTCTGATAATTTCACAGCAGTCAGTTATTCTCTGCCTAAGTTGTTCAACGTTATTTACTGGAGTCTTGTATACAACGTCTTTAAGATATCGCCAAAAAAGAAATCCATCGGATTCAAGTCCGATGACCTGGGAGCCCATTCCACAAATCCCCTACGACCTATCCATCGGTTAGGAAAAGTTCAGCAAGATATTCTCTAACTTGAATTGCAAAATGAGGTGGTGCGCCATCTTGCAACAACCATATTGAATTGCGTACCTGAAGCGGAATATCTTCTAGGAGGAGGAGTAAATGATTTCTTAAAAAATCCGGCATTGAAATGGTTTTTATTTTTTTACGTCAAAACGGGGCCTCGTAAGAAAAAAGTCAAGGATCGGATTTGCTCTAAATAAAATGGGAATATTACGCGTAATTTTTATTTGCACAAAAAGCAGTGGCGCACCATTTTTTCAAAATAATTAATGGTACATCCCGTACAGACGCCACTGGTGCAAATTAAAAAACCCTTTTAATATCAGAAACTGCCTTTCGATGCTCCAAAGACATGTAACAATTTTCATAAAGATATCTCGAGTAATGTTGAAAATACGGTAAAAAAGCCGTTTTTATTCTTTGAAGTTTAACACCCCGTATCTCGGTAAGGAAGCACTTGGACATATATATATATATATATATAGGAAACTAGGCTTTATTTTGGAATTAAGAAAGTAAAACGTATAGATAATAAACTGGTTTCTTTCTACTAAGAGCCCCAAAAATCTTTCACCACCTGTCCTCGCAAAAGAAAAAAATGCGAATATTAGGACCTAAAAATAATAAACATTTAAAATTTTATTTAGCTAAAATTCACAGGGAATCATATTTGACTTCATTCGTGAGTAGGGCTACCGTAGTTTTCAGGTAGCGTCCTCTGTGAGAGAGTAGCGAAAGTTTTTTTATTCTGCAAGTGTCTGCCATCTTACAATTTTTAAGGAAACTAACTATTTAATAATAGATTCCTAGTTATCTGTTGGCAACAGCTTTTAGGTTAATTGTAAAGATGGCACCACTAACGGTAATAAGCTTGCGCATCCGCCATATTATTGATGATTTTATTTTTATTTATTTTTTAACTTAACCTAAATCAAAAGGACGCTGAAAAATACGACGTTGTTATTTATGTATATATTTTTAACAAAGTTAATAGAGCTTTTTATTTTGTGTGTACAGTGGTATAGCCTTACTTCCCGATGTTGTTTTATCGATCGCAACTGAAACGCTACAAATAAAAATGAAAATTAGTGCAGAAAACATCTAACCTCTTCAGCCTAAAAATCCTTGCCACGCGGGGCACTGGCATAGATCGACATTTACTTCCTCCGCTACTCGTGGGACCAATATGAGTAATAATAAAAATCAAAAAACTAACACAGGCGTAGGCAAAAGCCGCTTTCAGGCTAAGCCAAGCTTTAGAGCCAATTCCCTAGAGGAAATTGAAAATATGACGGAGAAGGAGGTCCAATCGGCCAATCTCTCCGGCAATTCAAGACGGAGGCTACAAGAACTGATGAATAAAGGCCAGAGCTTCATTGAAGCCAAAAGGGCCATAATTAAGGCCAATTTCGTTAATGCCATGGCAGGCAATAACAAACCTGACAAGAGACCTAGATCTGAAGACAGCATACCTCAGAGGCCCAATACCAAAAACCCAGAGGTGTGGCTGGTACAAACACAGTAAAACCTAGATCTGAAGACAGCATACCTCAGAGGCCCAATAGCAAAAAACCAAGAGCTGGTATAAACACAGTAAGTAGACAGCAGCCGAAGTCCTACAAGGAAGCTGCTAACTGCGAAAAGGTTGCCATCATACTAGAAGGCTACCCAGAAGCCCAGATGACAACCGAGAGGATGGAACAAGTCCAAGTAGCAGTTATGGAAGCCTACGAAAGTATCCCTGATGAAGGCCCTCAGGTGCGCTTTGAAAAGTGCAACCATAGGCCGGGATATGTTCAAGTCACATGCGCAGACAAGACCAGCGCAGAATGGCTAGTTAACGTAACACCGACTTTAAAGCCCTGGGAGGGAGCGGTGTTAAAAGCACTTATAGGTGAGGATATTCCAAGACCTGTAGCTTGTTCAGTCTTTGTCCCAGACGACAAGGGAAGCCGGTTGCCTATTGAAAGGGTCCTTAAAAGACTATCAATAAGCAATAAAGGTCTTAACACCAAGATGTGGAAGTCCTGGGGGACCACACCTACGGACAAGGGCCAGGTGTGGACCTTCTCTATGGACCAGCAGTCTCTGGAAGCCCTGCAGAAGATGGACATGAGTCCATATTATAACTTTGGAAGGCTGAAGTTCAGACTTAAGCAGGATAAAAAGCCAGAAGCCAAAGGCCAAGACCTCCCAGACCCCAAACCGGGAACGGCAAATTCCACGGAAGAGGAAGGGAAAGAAGCCGTGGTGGAACGGGAGAGCGGCTCCAAGGAGACTCTTATCCAGAGTGGCGTCAGCCAGCAAGAGGACAGCACCAGGAGGGAGGAGGATCTTGTAAAAGCCGCTCCCCTACTGCAACCTTGTCCTAACCATGAAGCAAATAAGGGTGCTCCAGGCGAATCTCCACCATGCAAAGGCGGCATCCGCCGCAATTGGTAGGAGATTCGAAAAAGACGATCTGGAGAAAGCCCTAATACAAGACCATGGCTAAACAATGGAACCATAGAGGAGGCTCAAATTGAGGTAAGTTATTGTACGATGCAGAAGCGCCAAACCCCAGGGCCTGCGTTCTTTATAATAGTAGAGGTATAAACTGTACAGAATGGACCAAAAAGTACGACTTTTTTAATAATACAAAGTCTGTTTTGTTGTGCATGCAGTTTAAGTGTAAATAAGTAAGAACTTACGTTTTGTGGCTTGATATAAAATTACGCCGAACGATAGTTGGTAACCAGACTTTGTTTCATTTAGGTTGTTATGCAGTGATTTCTAATATTTTTTCTGAAATTTAATGTCTTTAATGTGCTCTTTCAAACTCACAAAACACTGATCAAAGTTTGAGTAGATCCTACAATATATGAAGTAGATACAAATTTACAAATTTTGCATAAGAGAAAACCACCTTTATCTTTAAGGGCTTGTTTCTCGTCGAATTGCAAAACAAAAATCGGATAATTTTTGTAAATATGGTAAATATTGTTCGTCATTTTTGATCTAGATACCTATTTTATTAGCTGATTGACCTTGTTACAACACAACAAGATTTTCTCTGTCTTCTGACCAACGAGATGTGACAATAGTAAATCTCTTATAGATCTATATTTAAGAAATTATTTGTTTCCTTAAAAATATGAAGCAACTTTTTAAACTGATTTAAATATGTTAAAGGAGCGCAACCATAAAAACATCTATAAATATTTTGTAAATTGTGAAATGTATACTAGTATACTATATCCAGTCTTTATTTTTATTTCTTATTTACTTACAACTAGCTTACTGGCATTGGCTGTAAGGCGGTTTAAAAGACTTGCCTTGTCTGACTTTAAGACTTGGTTAATAAAAGTTTAAAGCATCTACAACTAGTATACCTTTTTTCTTTTTTTACAGGCAATAAGCAAAAGACGAGGTCACTCTTAGATGTACATACCATAGAGCTACTGGAAGTATTGGGAAGTAAAATTCTTTCTTATTTAACAGTGGCATAGCGTAGGCAAACGCAGGCGTGAGCAAAGTCCTATCTGCTAGGCCCCTTTTATTCGATGAAGATGAAATAGCGAAGAAAAAAACAAAGGTCCTTACCTTTAAAAACACAGAAAGTACTCTTTCTCTTACACAAAATTTTCTTTAGGCTTTTTTCTTCCTTTGGGTTGGCCTCACATTTACTCACTTCAACTGCAAGGCCCCTTAACCGCGAAGCCTCTTAGGCTTGAGGCCGTAAGACACCGCCCACACCGCCTATGCCGAGCTATGCTAATGTTAGTGTAATGAATAGTTTATACTTTATAACCTATTTAGGAAAATTCTTATTATTTGCGCAAATTATTTATAGTGATAAAAATTGATTTATTTTTTACCAATGTACGTATAGCTAAATAAATATTTGTAAAATAAATTTCGTCTTTTATTTCATCCCATTGAGGTTTCTTATTTTAACATATGGCATATATAATGAGGCTACTAAATGTCGATTGTTAAAAAAAAGGATAATATTCTTGACAAATTGGTGAAGGATATATAAAAAAAGAAACAAGTAAAAGTGTTTAAGATATATTCGCCATTTTGTCAGAAATACTTATATTAAAGGAGTTTTTCATACGACGAAATAGTTAATGTGTTCCTGTTGTGCATTTATAGTTAAAATATGGGTTGTCGTATTAGGATCACAGAAATGCGAGGAGAAAAATATTTTTCCTTGCTCCTAATACTTGGTGTTGCCAAATTGTTGGGGTTTTCCCTATTTTTAGGAAATTACATTTTTCACCGAAATGTAAACCTTGTTAGCGGATTTAGTTAAAATATAGGTTTTGCATCAGAAATGCGAGGAGGTAAATATTTTCCTCTGCCCCTGATACTCGGTGTTGCCAAATTGTCGACTTTTACCTATTTACAAAAATAATAAATTTTTTTAAAATGTCAGAGTCGGTCTATATTATATTCCCAGTATAAATATAAACTTATCTTGCCAAAATGTAAGGTTTACAAAAATGCAAGAAGGTAAATATTTCTCTGTGCTCCTGATACTCGGTGTTGCCAAATTGTTGGATTTTTCTGAATTAAAGTGACGGGTTTGAGTAGAAGAAATGTGTAATTATTAATGTATTATTTTTTGTAAATAGGTAAGAGTCGACAATTTGGCAACACCAAGTATTAGGAGCAAGGAAAAATATTTTTCTCCTCGCATTTCTGTGATCCTAATACGACAACCCATATTTTAACTATAAATGCACAACAGGAACACATTAACTATTTCGTCGTATGAAAAACTCCTTTAATATAAGTATTTCTGACAAAATGGCGAATATATCTTAAACACTTTTACTTGTTTCTTTTTTATATATCCTTCACCAATTTGCCAAGAATATTATCCTTTTTTTTTAACAATCGACATTTAGTAGCCTCATTATATATGCCATATGTTAAAATAAGAAACCTCAATGGGATGAAATAAAAGACGAAATTTATTTTACAAATATTTATTTAGATATACGTATATTGGTAAAAAATAAATCAATTTTTATCACTATAAATAATTTGCGCAAATAATAAGAATTTTCCTAAATAGGTTATAAAGTATAAACTATTCATTACACTAACATTAGCATAGCTCGGCATAGGCGGTGTGGGCGGTGTCTTACGGCCTCAAGCCTAAGAGGCTTCACGGTTAAGGGGCCTTGCAGTTGAAGTAAGTAAATATGAGGCCAACCCAAAGGAAGAAAAAAGCCTAAAGAAAATTTTGTGTAAGAGAAAGAGTACTTTCTGTGTTTTTAAAGGTAAGGACCTTTGTTTTTTTCTTCGCTATTTCATCTTCATCAACAAAAGGGGCCTAGCAGATAGGACTTTGCTCACGCCTGCCTTTGCCTACTCTACGCCACTGTTAAATAAGAAAGAATTTTACTTCTTAATACTTCTAGTAGCTCTATGGTATGTACATCTAAGAGTGACCTCTTCTTTTGCTTACTGCCTGTAAAAAAGAAAAAAAGGTATACTAGTTGTAGATGCTTTAAACTTTTATTAAACAAGTCTTAAAGTCAGACAAGGCAAGTTTTTAAACCGCCTTACAGCCATTGCCAGTAAGCTAGTTGTAAGTAAATAAGAAATAAAAATAAAGACTGGATATAGTATACTAGTATACATTTCACAATTTACAAAATATTTATAGATGTTTTTATGGTTGCGCTCCTTTAACATATTTAAATCAGTTTAAAAAAGTTGCTTCATATTTTTAAGGAAACAAATAATTTCTTAAATATAGATCTATAAGAGATTTACTATTGTCACATCTCGTTGGTCAGAAGACAGAGAAAATCTTGTTGTGTTGTAACAAGGTCAATCAGCTAATAAAATAGGTATCTAGATCAAAAATGACGAACAATATTTACCATATTTACAAAAATTATCCGATTTTTGTTTTGCAATTCGACGAGAAACAAGCCCTTAAAGATAAAGGTGGTTTTCTCTTATGCAAAATTTGTAAATTTGTATCTACTTCATATATTGTAGGATCTACTCAAACTTTGATCAGTGTTTTGTGAGTTTGAAAGAGCACATTAAAGACATTAAATTTCAGAAAAAATATTAGAAATCACTGCATAACAACCTAAATGAAACAAAGTCTAGTTACCAACTATCGTTCGGCGTAATTTTATATCAAGCCACAAAACGTAAGTTCTTACTTATTTACACTTAAACTGCATGCACAACAAAACAGACTTTGTATTATTAAAAAAGTCGTACTTTTTGGTCCATTCTGTACAGTTTATACCTCTACTATTATAAAGAACGCAGGCCCTGGGGTTTGGCGCTTCTGCATCGTACAATAACTTACCTCAATTTGAGCCTCCTCTATGGTTCCATTGTTTAGCCATGGTCTTGTATTAGGGCTTTCTCCAGATCGTCTTTTCGAATCTCCTACCAATTGCGGCGGATGCCGCCTTGCATGGTGGAGATTCGCCTGGAGCACCCTTATTTGCTTCATGGTTAGGACAAGGTTGCAGTAGGGGAGCGGCTTTTACAAGATCCTCCTCCCTCCTGGTGCTGTCCTCTTGCTGGCTGACGCCACTCTGGATAAGAGTCTCCTTGGAGCCGCTCTCCCATTCCACCACGGCTTCTTTCCCTTCCTCTTCCGTGGAATTTGCCGTTCCCGGTTTGGGGTCTGGGAGGTCTTGGCCTTTGGCTTCTGGCTTTTTATCCTGCTTAAGTCTGAACTTCAGCCTTCCAAAGTTATAATATGGACTCATGTCCATCTTCTGCAGGGCTTCCAGAGACTGCTGGTCCATAGAGAAGGTCCACACCTGGCCCTTGTCCGTAGGTGTGGTCCCCCAGGACTTCCACATCTTGGTGTTAAGACCTTTATTGCTTATTGATAGTCTTTTAAGGACCCTTTCAATAGGCAACCGGCTACTTGTCGTCTGGGACAAAGACTGAACAAGCTACAGGTCTTGGAATATCCTCACCTATAAGTGCTTTTAACACCGCTCCCTCCCAGGGCTTTAAAGTCGGTGTTACGTTAACTAGCCATTCTGCGCTGGTCTTGTCTGCGCATGTGACTTGAACATATCCCGGCCTATGGTTGCACTTTTCAAAGCGCACCTGAGGGCCTTCATCAGGGATACTTTCGTAGGCTTCCATAACTGCTACTTGGACTTGTTCCATCCTCTCGGTTGTCATCTGGGCTTCTGGAGTAGCCTTCTAGTATGATGGCAACCTTTTCGCAGTTAGCAGCTTCCTTGTAGGACTTCGGCTGCTGTCTACTTACTGTGTTTATACCAGCTCTTGGTTTTTTGCTATTGGGCCTCTGAGGTATGCTGTCTTCAGATCTAGGTTTTACTGTGTTTGTACCAGCCACACCTCTGGGTTTTTGGTATTGGGCCTCTGAGGTATGCTGTCTTCAGATCTAGGTCTCTTGTCAGGTTTGTTATTGCCTGCCATGGCATTAACGAAATTGGCCTTAATTATGGCCCTTTTGGCTTCAATGAAGCTCTGGCCTTTATTCATCAGTTCTTGTAGCCTTCGTCTTGAATTGCCGGAGAGATTGGCCGATTGGACCTCCTTCTCCGTCATATTTTCAATTTCCTCTAGGGAATTGGCTCTAAAGCTTGGCTTAGCCTGAAAGCGGCTTTTGCCTACGCCTGTGTACGTTTTTGATTTTTATTATTACTCATATTGGTCCCACGAGTAGCGGAGGAAGTAAATGTCGATCTATGCCAGTGCCCCGCGTGGCAAGGATTTTTAGGCTGAAGAGGTTAGATGTTTTTGCACTAATTTTCATTTTTATTTGTAGCGTTTCAGTTGCGATCGATAAAACAACATTGGGAAGTAAGGCTATACCACTGTACACACAAAATAAAAAAGCTCTATTAACTTTGTTAAAAATATATACATAAATAACAACGTCGTATTTTTCAGCGTCCTTTTGATTTAGGTTAAGTTAAAAAAATAAATAAAAATAAAATCATCAATAATATGGCGGATGCGCAAGCTTATTACCGTTAGTGGTGCCATCTTTACAATTAACCTAAAAGCTGTTGCCAACAGATAACTAAGAATCTATTATTAAATAGTTAGTTTCCTTAAAAATTGTAAGATGGCAGACACTTGCAGAATAAAAAAACTTTCGCTACTCTCTCACAGAGGACGCCACCTAAAAACTACGGTAGCCCTACTCACAAATGAAGTCAAATATGATTCCCTGTGAATTTTAGCTAAATAAAATTATGAATGTTTATTATTTTTAGGGTCCTAATATTCGCATTTTTTTCTTTTGCGAGGACAGGTGGTAAAAGATTTTGGGGCTCTTAGTAGAAAGAAACCAGTTTATTATCTATACGTTTTACTTTCTTAATTCCAAATATAAAGCCTAGTTTCCTATACATATGCTTCCTTACCGAGATACGGGGTGTTAAACTTCAAAGAATAAAAACGGTTTTTACCTGTATTTTCAACATTACTCGTGATATCTTTGTGAAAGTTGTTTACATGTCTTTGGAGCATCGAAAGGCAGTTTCTGATATTAAAGGGTTTTTAATTTGCACCAGTGGCGTCTGTACGGGATGTACCATTAATTATTTTGAAAAAATGGTGCGCCACTGCTTTTTGTGCAAATAAAATTTACCTGCGTAATATTCCCATTTTATTTAGAGCAAATCCGATCCTTGACTTTTTTCTTACGTCTATATATATATATATATATATATATATATATATATATATATATATATATATATATATATATATATATATATATATATATATATAGACGTAAGCGGAGACAGAATAGCTTTTTTTGCCCATCGCCGCCCTGCAGAAAATTCTCTTTATAGTAGTCTGTCTCCCCTATTCTCTGTTCACTACAAATTCAGGAAAACACCTGAACAAAAAAATGGATTTTATTGGTTTATAACTACAGTAACCGGAGTTACTAGGTATTCCCATATCAATCTATAACGGCCAAAAAATAGTAGCTCCCAACAGAGGAACACGTACTTATATTAAGCTTACTATATGGTCCAACTCAAGGACCCCCACCACCGCAGAAAATATTCTGCCGTGCCCTCACTTGGTTTATTACTTCATCCCTAGAGTGTCTGGAACGCTAAACAAGTCGGAACTATGGAGGGTAGCTCCACATGTAAAACCAAAATATTAAAAAAGTACGGTAATTTTCTAGAAAATGGGAGCAACTCCGATTTTGACGAAATTTGGTATACGGGGTTTTTGGGGCGCTGATCACGAATCTGAAAGAATTATTTGGCGGAAACGTTTCGTTCTCGAGATATCCATCATCAAAGTTGATATTTGAACTAACCTTATTTTCACTATATTCCCCCTTCTTTTTGCACACAATTCTTGATTTAAAGCTAAAGTGTCACACAATATTTGATTTTCACCTTTTAAAACCCCGTTTTTCTACGTTTTTTACATTATTTTTGAATTAAATTGCGTGGCTTTTCTTTGATAATCCGGCAACCATACATACACATAGGGCTTCATGGCAAACTGGGATTAAAATGATTCAAAGTTATAGATTCGTGATCAGCGCCCCAAAAAACCCCGTATACCAAATTTCGTCAAAATCGGAGTTGCTCCCATTTTCTAGAAAATTACCAAAAGTACTCTTATTTTCGATCAAACCAATGATCAAACACGTTATTCGCATTGTAAAGCTGCAAGGTTGCCTCTAGTAGGTGTAAGCTTAAAGCTATTGTCATTTTTAGCTCTGCAACCAAATACACAAGGTTTCAATAACTTTATATATTTATTATGACTCTATTTTTATACCAGTGCAAATAATAGGATTATTAAAAAAATCATTATGAGATAAAAAAATTTATTATTTCGGCAAAATTAACCGTATGCTGGGAATAGAGTTTTCCCATTTTCCCTTTGTAAAAACATAACCTTACTTTTATAGACTTAACCTTACTTTTTTAGATCTAAAAAATATCTTTTAAAATGTTTAAATTGGCTTTTAGACATCGAAAAATTAAACATTTTTGCTACTGTACTGAAGGCGACATCCAAAACTAACCCTCACAGCCACACAGTACTTCTACCAAAAACAAAATTACCATTAAGACTAGAGGGTAATAAACTTGTAGAAAGGGATAATAACGTCTATCAGGTAGAAGTTTCAATAATTTTAGACATAATTAGAACTTTATTCAATACTATTTTGTAGTTAGGTGGGTTTGAAAAGCTTTACGAGTGGCAAAAGACACATTTAGAAGAACCGGAATATATTCTTCATGATGGTCCTCCGTATGCCAATGGCAAGCCTCACATGGGACATGCCATTAATAAGGTAAGCAAGATCCATTTTTAAACCGTACAAGTTTCTAAGTGTGGGTAATTTTTTCTTTTTAGATACTGAAAGACATAATCTTAAGGTATAAAATACTAAATGATACGAGGGTGAATTATGTTCCAGGATGGGACTGTCATGGGTTGCCTATTGAGTTAAAAGCTTTAAAAGGTTGTAAAAATCTAGATGCAATTGAAATACGTTCCAAAGGTATGTATTTTAAAAATATAATCTATTAAATTATTAAACAATGCATAAATATTTTTCGTTTACTGTTGTATTGCACTTAATGTTTTTTTATGTATTGTTAACAGCTAGAAATTTTGCAAAAAGTACAATAGAACAACAAATGGAAACTTTTAAGTCCTGGGGTATAATAGGCGATTGGCAAAATCATTATGAAACAAATAGTGTAAGCTATGTGGAAAATCAGCTTAAGCTGTTTTTAAAACTGTATGAGACGGGATATATTTATAGAGATATCAAGCCCATATATTGGAGTCCATCATCAAGGTATTTCGTTGACCATTTTTGTAATATATTTTTAAAGGCAATGTGTTCTTTATTCTAGAACAGCTTTAGCTGAGGCAGAGCTGGAATACAGTGAAAAACATAGAAGTCCAAGCGCCTATGTAAGAGTACTAATAAACAACCTGCCCAATGTTCCTAATTTAAATGATAAAAGGTAAATTAATTTTACATAATTAGGTAAGTACCTACCTTGATTATGATATAGTGTTGAAATAGGAAAGTGTTATAAGGCTAAATTATCCAAAATTTTTTTAATTTAAAATTTCTTTCGCAGGATCTTGATTTAATATTGGATTGGGGCGTCCATTAAAATGCATCCAAAACACAATCATGTTCCTTGTCGTGAAAAGAGTCACCAAATACTTATCCTCTACTTATGAGCGGCCAAGTTTTACAGAGCAAAGACACCTTCAATCTTGTGGGCGTCACATTTGAAAGTAACCTTAACTGGCATAAACACATTGTATCTATAGCCACAGCAGCTTCAAAAAGCTTGGATTTCTCTTTGAGCCCAAAAGTATTTTTCCCTTCTAATTTACGCACTTTGTATGTGTCCCAAATCTAACCTCCCTTGGAATATTGTTTTCATATCTGGGGCATGGCATCCCCCACAACCCTAAGCATTCTTGATTCCATTCAAAGAAGAGCTATTCGGTTCATTAATGATCTTTCACTTACAGAAAGGCTTCTCTCTCTTGACTATCGTCGGGCTGTGGGGATTTAACGCTTTTTTATAGGTATTTTCATGGCTTCTGCTCTGAAGAATTGTCCAGTATAGTTTCTCCACTTACGGTTCCCACCAGAGAGACTCGTTCGTGGTGCCGCGCGTATGCATCCCTATACGGTCCAACTGGACAGGCTCCGAAGTTCTCACTTTGTTCGTTCTTTATACCTAGAGTTTCTAGAGTGTGGAACCTGCTGCCCACAGAGGTCTTTCCTTCCCTCCCAAATCTTCAAGTATTTAAGTCCCATGTCATCAAACTCCCTCTTACCTCGCTTTGATGAAGGTCCAAAAGTCGTCAATTTTCCACTGACTGACTACAAAATTCAAAAATGTATCGGATCTTAAATTAGGTAAGATTTAACCCTGGCCAGTTAATATCAGAATTAAATAAATATTAAATAAGTTGAATAACTTTATAAAATGACCTTTGGGATGGGATTTTTATCTAAATCTTCTGATATTAAAAAATTATAAAAAAGTACTAAAGTACCACTGCATTTTCAAGGTATTTAATCAGTGGTGGGATAATGTATATATAGTTTGTATAGAAAGAGATTGACTAACTAAAATAAAATTGTTTTTATGCAGGGTATATGCAGTAGTGTGGACAACTACTCCATGGACGTTACCTAGCAATCAAGCAATATGTTATAATAATTCACTTTCTTACTGTTTAATTAAAAAGCCGGATCCTAGTGATAAAGATCTTTATATTGTAGCAACTGATCTATATGAAACTTTTTGTAAAGAGACATGCTGTGAATATCAACTTTTGGGAATACACTCAGGTAACTAATAGCTGATTTATGTATCAAGGGTGTACTAGGACTATAATGCCCTGAAGGTCGAAATAGCCCGAGGGCTAGATTTCGACCTGATGGGCATTATAGTCCAGTAAAGCCCGTGGTGCATACAATGCTTTATGTTTTACCCAAAAGAGTTTTTCAATGACTAATTACATTATTTATTCGCAATATAAAAACAAGTTGCACCTGTACCTGTATACGTAAGTAGATAATGACTGGTGTTAAGTTTGACTTTGATGTTTCTATCAGTTAGTCAGTTGACATTTTTATTTAACGATTTGCTCAAAATGGAAGAAATTCCAAGAGAAAAGGCCATAAAAGCGACCGAAAATCTTTTGCCAGTTAAATCAAGGCAACAGTATGATCGGGAGTATGGTATATTTGGTTTTTGGAAAGATGCGAACGCAATTCTTCAAATAACCGAAACCGTTTTAATGGCATATTTTCAGGAACTGGTAAGTTATTGATTATATTTTAATACATATGTTTGTATAAACTTTATCTTTATTGTAAGAGAAATAAAATTGGATAAGCAATAAAATTTCCATATTAGCATTAGGGCATTATAAGCGGGCATTATCATAATGCCTGCTTATAATGCCCTAGATGTGATAGCAGGGATTATTGCTACCATAACATATTCCGTTTCTAAGGTATTACAGATCAATAATAGATGGGTAAAACATAAAGTAGGTTTATGGGTGTGTTTATGTAATTCTTATTTTTTTCGATAGTTTTAAATAATACAAATGAAGTTTAACTAAAATTATGTAAGATTTGATAATTAGGATATGCTAAACAGTTTTAATTTTTATTTTATTTATTTAAGGGGATATGCTACAAAACGCAACATATAGACACCTAATATACAGTGAAAAAATGTGTTCATTTTTACATTCCTCCCATGCTACAAGTACCAAGGGAACTGGATTGGTACATACAGCTCCTGCACATGGTCCTGATGATTTTGTAGTTGCAATCAAGAACAAAATGTCAATTGTAAGTATATTAAGTTAATAAATTCATTTAAATTTCATTGGATTATTTTTTGAAAAAATGCTTGAAAACGTCGATATACAGGGTAATTCAAAAATCAATCACGAAACTTAAGGGAGTGATTCTACTTGACAAAATAAAGGTAGAGCTTCATATAATTTTTTTCAAAATGTCATTCGTTTTCGAGTTACAAGCCGTCAAAGTTCAATTTTTATTTTGGTTTTTACGCCATATTGCATTTATTTTTTAACCAATCCAGTTGATATTTGGCACGCACATCAAGCTTTGCAGATTCTAAAATTTTAAGACAATATTACTTTTTTAAATACCGCCAGAGGGCACTTTACCTCCTTATAAAAAGTTCTGCATGATCTAAAACCCAAAATGCAATCATCAGATATTAATTTTTGCAGTGGTATAAGAGGTATTTCAAAAAATGTAATTTTTCTTAAGAGAAAAGTAACAATATCAATTTTTTATAAAAAAAGATATTTAGAATAAAAAATAACTTCCAAATATAAAAACTTAATTATTTACATTTTGGACATTATTAACATTTTTTGATATACCTCGTATACCACTGCAAAAAAATAATATCTGATGATTGAATTTTAGGTTTTAGGCCATGCAGAACTTTTTATAAAGAATAACTATTTTTCATAAAATCAATAATAAAAAAATCCCCTTGGTGAGAACTGAACTTATTTTTAGTAAATAGTCAATTTTGCATATTTGTAAGTAATTTTTCGTATTAAAAATATCGATATTGTTAAAAATAAAGGTACTTTTGTAGTGTATTTAGTAATTAAATATGATTATTTTTTTTTACATAAACCTTATTAATGAACCATATGTATTTTCAAAGGTAGATTTAATAAATGATGAAGGCTGTTACAAAAGTGAAGCAGGTGAAAATATTGCAAATAAATTCGTCCTGACAGAAGGTAATGAGACAGTATTAAAATTATTAGGTGATAATCTGTTGTATCGAGGTGAAATTGAGCATAGTTATCCATATGATTGGAGGACAAAAACGCCTGTGATTATCAAAGCAAGCAAACAATGGTTTATTGATACAGAAAAAGTTAAACATAGGGCAGTGGTAAGTAGCACACTCTATAAATTATACTGAACTAATCAATAGACGTATGTCGCTAATAAGGTCTCAATGTCACGACTGCTCACATGACAGTTTTCCAAAGTTAGGTTAGGACGCGAATCATTAAAGACAGAAAGACAACCCTTTTTTTTGTTAGTTTGATTACTGTAAGGTTAGTAAGTTCTTTTCAAAATTATACAGAATAAAGGAAGTTGTGGGAAATGGTAAATGGTTATTAGCTTCACTGTCACTACATTTATATCGAATAGCTGAAGCTAGCTTGAGTTAAAGAGGCTTTTAAAAGTGGCTTGAAAAAAGCGATATAAACGCTCTTGAAAATGACTTGAATCGTTCAAGTCAAGCCTGAAAATAAGTAGGGTTGACTTCACTGAAACCGATTAGAAACACGATATAAACGATTCAAGCGGGCTTAATAACTGCCTAACTTCAGATTAATGCTTCCTCAAACGTCATCAGTGTTAATTTCATATAAATTTTGACATTTTTATACAAAATTTGAGTGGAAAAACAGGTGAAAAAACTTTAAAACACGCTCATACCAACAACAGCACACAAAACAGGACGAATTAAAAAGTGAGGTTTGTTTTTCCTTTGATGTCTACTGTGAAGTTGGATGCAAAACTGCCGCATGCGTACGACGATGGTCTGAAATGTGCTTGACCTCGATTTTCAATCGACTTTCAAGCCACCGAAATAAACACGTAGACTTGGAAATAGCTACAAAGCCGCTTTGTTTTCAAGCCAGCTTAAACTATTCGATATAAACGTAGTAAATAACAGACAACAAATTGTTGAAAGAAAATTTAATAACTATGAAAATCTTGAAAGAGATGCTACGCAGACAAATAACCAAATAAAAATTAAAATAATTTTGTTTGTTTAAGGTTTGTACTATTTTATTACCCCTATATCAGAGACAAGAATGAGACGAGTAACTGGTCCTAACAATTTGTCCATTGTATTTATCTCTTTCTGGTTTAACGCAAATTCCAATAAATATGTCTTTGTCTTTCATCATAGCAGGCTATCGTAGATGGAGCAATCATCGCTTTGCCCTGGTTGCCAAGCTGTTTACAATTTCTGCATGTAAACTTTAATGTCCTTTTTGGCTCACATCTAATTAAGAGAAAGAAAATATACCATGAATCAAATATTTTTAACTTGACAAACGTTGCCGTAGGCAGTCACGCCGAAATGTTAATCGATATTTGTGTTTGATATTTTTCAATGGCCGATTTGTTTGGACAGTTTGTTTACATTTTCTGTGATTTATTGTGTGTTTCGTGGTTTTTTACCTTTAATTGGACTTTGAATATTGACTTTTATTAGTGATCACAGTGTATATATTAAATTTGTGCTTTTCAACAGATAATTTAAGGTAATATTGACATGGTTATCTGTAAGAAAAAATCTTTATAAAAACCAAATAAATGACATTTTTAATTAGGTTTGTGTAATTATTGAACTAAACCCCAATATTTTATATTAATAGGAAACAAAATCAAGTACCTAACATTAAGAGCAAAAATAACACAGCTATATAATTTGAATTTGGCGCGCAAACGATAAAGACGACTCACGCGCCATCTGCGTTTGCCTTCCTTGAAGACAGACAAGGAATGCCCAGCAGCTATCTCTCTCTCGGATAATTTATTTACATTTAGTTGCTCGTCTCATTGTTGTCTCTGCCTATATCTACTAACGTGCAATTTTTGTAACGTGATCATTAAAGTGATCCTCTCGGACGCTGCGCAATATATCAGTAATATTCAGGATAAAAACGTTTTTTTTTTCATTAAACGACTCACATAGTAAGAAAGAACCATTTTTATTTATACTAATTAAAAAAATGTTACAAATAGTTAGTTTTGGCAAAAATAAAACAGGTTTTCGTTTACTGTAAAAATCATGTAAAAATACAGTTCATAGGAAAGGCAAAAATATGTAATTATACACATGTATATGTAACACTGACATTTTATCTCATAAACTAACATTAAATTTAGGCGTTCAACCAATTATAACCTTGGTAATAATTGTGACGTATAATACATTGTTTAAACGTCAACATAACCGATTGGTAAATACCGTTTTAGAATTGGTTCTTCGCCTAAAATTGATGTAAGCATAAATTCTTACAAAAAGTACTATATAAAAAATAATAGAGTCAGCATTAAAAAAATACAAGCTCTTACAATTATATTTTTAAAACAATCGGTACGCATTTTTATGCTGTAAAATACGTAGGCAGTGTGCCTTTTTAACACGCTTTTATTAACTTGGGTTGTAACTATCTATCCATCTATCTATCCATCTATCCATCTATCTATCCATCTATCTATCCATCTATCTATGAATGTAACGGAATCTTTGAGCCTAATTTTAACCAACTTCCAGCTATTCGATTTCTTTGAAACTTTGCACACGTATTAAGGACTTATGACAATGAAATAATCTGCAAACAGTATCCCGTTATCCTGCTTTGGATCGCCAGGAAAAAAAAATCCATTATATTATTATAACCACTGCTTGATACCAACAAGTGTCATCTGTCACCTGTACGTCCCAGTGGTACCAACCACCGGCCATTTCAAGAGTTCGATCTGAATCGATTTTACTCAAATTTTATATTAGGTTATTTTCAGAAAGTCCATCTGAAAAACTTTGCTACTCTTGACAAAATGGCGACAAAAATTTTTTAGTGGGTTGCCATCTGTTGGCAACATTCCAAACTTTTATACATACATAAATGCATATCGAACTAAATAATGAAAATAAATAATAGTTTAAAAAACTAAAAAACACGCTTTTATATGCAACCGAACTAAAAATTAGAAAATTATTTTTCATTAAAAAAATATTGTCACTTCATAGTAAAAAGCGTAGGGTGCATTTTACTATTTTTTCATAACTTTTCCATCATAGATATTGGCAAATATAATAATTATAACATTTAATATATTAAGCACCCCACGCTTTTTACTATGAAGTGACAATATTTTTTTAATGAAAAATTATTTTCTAATTTTTAGCTCGGTTGCATATAAAAGCGTGTTTTTTTAGTTTTTTTAAACTATTATTTATTTACTTTGAAAGACAAGTATAGCAAGTCTTTTGTTTTTGGTCAATCGTTCCATTTTATTTTTTGAATGGTGTCGGGGTAAAAACTGAGATATCACAAAAACTTGATCTAATTCGTCAAGATACACGTGGATTTTTTGCTCTTCTGATAAGATGTGGGGTAAATCATTTACCATTTTTGACAAAATCTGCTCTACCTATATTGTCACAATCTATGTGTCATTTTTGTAAGTGCTTCTTATAATTATGATCATTAGTATTCGGAAAACCAAATTATTTTTAGAAACTAGCCACAAACATCAAATATTTATTCAGTAAAACTTGTTAATAAGTGTAAGTAAGTTAAGGTTATATGTAACACCAGTAGCAGATCTTGGTTTAACAGCCGACAATTTATGCATTGCATCGAACATTGAATTATTTGTTTTCTTTTGGAATTTCTGGGAGCTACGAGCTCGATTATCCAGATTTTCCGCCGACGAAGCCCTGGAAAGCATTGACCGGAAGGGGGAGAGTGGTGGATTGGACCTGAAGGGACCAAAACCAAGAAAAAAAATAGAAATAGAATAGAAAATGGTGACGTAATCGTCATCTTTCGTGATTTGGATTATAGTAGGTTTGGTAATACTTTAATAATTATTTTTTTAGGAAATTCTAGATAATGTTAAAATAATTCCCCAAGAAAAAAGCGAAATCTATAAAAACAATTTAGTTAGTCAACTGCAAAAAAGACCCTATTGGTGTATATCTAGACAACGAAAATGGGGCGCTCCGATTCCAGTCTTTTACCATCAAGGTTCTAATGATATTTTAATAAATCGGTAAGTTTTTCGATACTGTTTAAAATATTCTTAAGCATCAACATATTTTGGAAATATTCCAGAGCAGGGATGGCGAAAAATATTCCTGGAATATTCTTGAACATGGTATTCTGGAAATTTCTCGAGCATCAAAATTCTATAAATATTTTAATACCTGAAAATATTTCGGGAAAATATCGAGCTATAAAGTGTTCTGGGAATTTTCTCCAGTGGCGGCTCGCGGGTCTGAAAACAGGTGTAGTGCAGGAAGGGAAAAAATCGCATTCACCATTTTAGCAAAATTGAAAATACTCAACTATGAAAAGTCTAAGTAAAAAGTCTTGATATCTAAACTTCCCTAAATTTTATACACCAAATCAATCCTTCTATCTTTTAATGCAGCAAATTTATTAATTATATATTCATAAAATGGTTAAGTTTTTATCAGTTTCTGTAGAAGCTCCTTTTGAATTGAAATATTGGCTAAAGATAAAAGTCTATCTTGGAATATAGTGTTTCTTAAGAAAGTTTTTGAACGCTTTAGACAAGAAAAACTCCTTTCCACTGACACGCTTGTCGACGATGTCGTTAAAATTAGCGAAAAAAGTTTATACGCCTCGGTAAAAATGTCTTTAATTGCGCCAACTTGTTTCACTAACTGCTGCAATGAAATATTTCTATAACTTTCATCAGAAAATATTAGGTCAAGTTTATTTTTGAGCCGCTAATTTTTTGGAAATGCTTCGGCATATATCTCCAATAAATTTTGAAAAGAATTAGTGGGAAGAATTTGGTTATACTGGCCAATCTGTGCAGTATCAGCAAGACAAAGAAATTGTAGTTTGTAACAATCTTCGAATCTTACTTCCATTTCCATCAAAATATGATCTAATATGTCATAGAGAAGTGCTCTTTACTGTCCTTTAATTTCTTCCTGTGAATAATCACTGTCGCTAATAATACTCAAACGGAAACAATCGAAATAATACGTGAAAGCCAACGAAACGACCAAAACCTATACTATCTTTTTAAGGCTAGCGATTTACCAAGCAATAGATCTGATACTTCCACCCGCGATTCTCCGCCGGCAAGTATAGTGTTGTCATGGTAACGGAGCGTCAAAGCGTAAACAAAACCCCGCATGAGGTGTATACTTTGGTCCGTTTTATATTTGCAATACACTTGTCGCATTGCCGAAAGAGGAGGAAAGCGACTCGCGCCAGCGGTTAATTATATGCTAGATTTTTCATGGCGAATTTTACAAATAAGGAATAGAAATGAGAAAAATAAATTAAATAATAGTTATATGTTTTATTATTTATTTTTTGGTGAAGTGGCACTTCACTTACTACACCTGAATAGCCGCCCCTGATTTTTCTCGAGCTTAAAATTAGTTCGTGAATATTCTTGATCATTAATATATTTCAAGAATATTCTGGATTACGAAAATATACTGGACTCTTAGCACACTCATTACCCTCCTTTATATTGCCATGCCGATATTATTTTTTTATTTTTTAGAAATACAATAAACCATATTTGCGATCTTTTACTGAAGAATGGTACGGACTTCTGGTGGAAAGTCCCACTGGAAAAATTATTACCAGATGAATATTCAAAGAATTTTACAGAGTACAGAAAAGGAGAAGTGTGTTAAGTATACAGTATTTTAATAAAGTAACGTTACTGTCAAATATTTTATGACTTATAGTTAGGGATCCCTGGACCCTTTTTTTAAGTCATTACTAATAATAATAATAATAATAATATGCTTTATGGTCATGAAAAATATTTAGATATCTTTGTAGTCAAAGCAAAAACAATAAATTATATATACATATATAACATAGACAGATACACACACAAATATATAATAGTAAAGAAGAAATACCTTTTATGGAAATGTATCCTCGAAAAATTTATTTAAATTGTAATACGCTCTTTTAAGTAAAATTGTTTTAACATATTTTTTAAATTTCTTTATATTTTTAATATTTTTTTATAGAAATTGGTAAATGATTAAATATCTTTTTTGATTCATAAATTATAGATTATTTAATCATATTTGAATGTGGTATAAGTAGATCAATGCAGGAGTTATTTCTTAAATTATATAGATAGTTTATTATAATTACACCAATATTTTTTATATATTAAACAAACAGTTTCCAATATAAAAATAGATGTCAGTGTCAATATCTTATGTTTAATAAATAAAGGTTTGCAAAATTCCCTAGATTTGATTTTGCAAATAGTTCTTATAGCTCTTTTTGCAAAAATAAAAACAGCTTAACAGATTTTGACTAGAGTTTCCCCAGAAACAAATACCATAACTTATTATTGAATCAATTAATGTTAAGTAACTAGTTTTCAGTAGTGGAAAATCAAGTTCAGTAGAATGAATTCTAAGAGCATAACCACCTGAGCTAATTTTTTTACATACATTTTCAATATTTTCTGAAAAATTAAGGTTTATATTTACATAAATACTAAGAAATTTAGTAAA
Organism: Listronotus bonariensis; assembly: GCA_014170235.1. Lineage (NCBI taxonomy): Eukaryota > Metazoa > Arthropoda > Insecta > Coleoptera > Curculionidae > Listronotus > Listronotus bonariensis. The sequence goes on from JACEGR010004586.1 coordinate 44,378, forward strand.
TGAAGGATTTTTTTTTCTTTTAGATTTTGTTTGGTTGAGTATAACTGTTCCAAGACATTAAATTTTATAATTGCTTTCTTTTTATTAACTGTTAATGTTATGAAGGTTCTTTCTCTTTTTAAGGATATTTTGGATATATGGTTTGATAGTGGCATTTCATGGTACAATGTACTCGGCAACGATAAAATTGCGGACCTATATTTAGAAGGCGTTGACCAATTTACTGGCTGGTTTCAGTCAAGCCTTATAACTTCGGTGGCTTTGAGAGATAAAGCGCCATATAAGGCTGTGTTTGTACATGGTTTTGCTGTGGATAAAAATGGAGTTAAAATGTCAAAATCGTTAGGAAATGTGGTTGATCCAGTGGATATTACTTGCGGGAAAGCGGGGAAAAACCTTATGGAGTGGATGCATTAAGGTGAGTGTAGTGTGGTCCATGAAGTGTGCAACAAATGGAAAACTTTTTAATTTGCAATTCGTCAGAAAATTTTATTCTTCATAAAAGTTGGTGCATAGTCTCAAACTCTATAAGCAATAGTTAGTTTTATTGAAAGTTCTATGGTATACAGGGTAGGTCAAAAGATTTAAACCTGCTTAAGATTAATGTACCCTTATTTCTAAAAATGCAAGAAACGTTAAATAGAAAAGTTATTTAAAATTAAAAGTTATGCCTAAAAATAAGTCATTAAATTTTTTATTTATTAATTTTTTTAAGTTATCTGTTTTATAAAAATTTGAAACAAAAATTTTACAAGCTAAATAAGGAATTTCTTTACGCCTTTTAATATTTATAGTACATAGGCCTTAATTAAAAGCATATTTCTTTTTATCTCCAATAATACCGAAGTTAGCAATAGTACCAACTTAAGTTTGATCACCGTGTATAATAAGATTGATGTCCGTGTCAATAGTCCGTCGAAAAGAGCAACTTAAGATGGCGCCACAGTAGCCAGAGGAGATTTTTTAACCAATGAGCATCAATTATTAGAGTGAGATACAAAATGAAAAAGGACAGATAGATACAAAATAAAAAATGAAGGAAATACCAAAATCCCTCCACTGGCTACTGTGGCGCCACCCCAATTTGCGGCATTCCGACGGCCACTTTTTCAACTTGTCCGCCATAAAAGATGGTTATCCTCTCCTCCACAATCCATAAAAAAAGGGTAAAAAGGGAACAAAACCTGCTAGCAAATGGCGCTGAAGAAGCTGCTAACGCCATAATCCAAAAAAAAAAAAAGAAGAAAAATGGTAGAAAGGGAATTAAGGGTACAATTTTTAGGGTTTTTATTGTTGTGTTGTCAAATTGCAATATTAAATTAAATAAAGAAGAGTCATACTGTTTTTGTTTTTTATTATATTGAATTAAAGTTAAATATTTTTTTATTTTTCTAAATGATGGTCTGGTTTTAAATATAACTATTTATAATTTTTTTAATTTGAAAAATTACATTTTTATTTTTAGGTGGTGGGTAGCATGCCATGCGAACCAAGTATCTTTAGCGTCTGTTAGTAATAATATTTTGGACCAGTCAAAAGATGAAATACAAAAAATTCGCAGTGTTATACGATTTGCTTTGGGCGCCATATTTGACTATCAATATGATGAAAAAGACTTTGATAATGCTACTCTTATTGACAAATATATGTTGCATGAATTGTATCAATTTTGTAAAAAGGTAATTATTAGAATGGGTGAAATAAGTCGACTATTTTTATTTTTTACAGTTTTGCATAATTTTCTCAGTCCCATACAAAAAATATTCATATATCCCCAGAGACAAGAATGAGACGAGCAACTAAATGTAAATAAATTATCCGAGAGAGAGATAGCTGCTGGGCCTTCCTTGTCTGTCTTCAAGGAAGGTAAACGCAGATGGCGCGTGAGTCGACTTTATCGTTTGCCCGCCAAATTCAAATTATATAGCTATGCTATTTTTGCCCTTAATGTTTGGTATTTGTTTTTGTTTCCTATTCATATAAAATATTGGGGTTTAGTTCAATAATTACATACACCTAATTAAAAATGTCATTTATTTGGTTTCTATTACGATTTTTTCTTACAGATAACCATGTCAATATTACCTTAAATTATCTGTTGAAAAGCACAAATTTAATATATACACTGTGATCACTAATAAAAGTCAATATTCAAAGTTCAATTAAAGGTAAAAAACCACGAAACACACAATAAATCACAAAAAATGTAAACAATCTGTCCAAACAAATCGGCCATTGAAAAATATTAAACACAATTATCGAATAGCATTTCGGCGTAACTGCCTGCGGCAACGTTTGTCAAGTTAAAAATATTCGATTCATGGTATATTTTCTTTCTCTTAATTAGATGTGATCCAAAAAAGGACATTAAAGTTTACATGCAGAAATTGTAAACAACTTGGCAACCAGGGCAAAGCGATGATTGCTCCATCTACGATAGCCTGCCATGATGAAAGACAAAGACATATTTATTGGAACTTGCGTTAAACCAGAAAGAGATAAATACAATGGACAAATTATTAGGACCAGTTACTCGTCTCATTGTTGTCTCTGATCTCCCCATTTGTTAATTTTACAGCAAAACGTTTAAAGAGTTTTTAGTAAGAAATTAAACGCTTTACAAAAAGGTCTCCTATAATTTTTTGATAAATCTAATCATTAAAAAGATATTCAAGGTCAAATATTGAAAAATGTAAAGATAACTTTTTGTATTATTTTTTTATAACTTTCCGAAAAATATAATTATTTTTAAACTTTTTAAGTAAGTTATAAAATTCAAAACAAAAAAGTTATGTTTTACTAACCATGACCCGACAGCAGACCTTCTAGCCCTAGACCATTCGTCTGTGCTGTCGCCGAAAGCAATTTGTCTAGTCTCGCGCGTCTGCTGAATATAATACCGGGAGTCGGCAAATAAGATACAAAAAGCCTTGACATAATTTCTTACTGTCGTAATAATATTGGTGATTTTAAAGAACAATAAGACCTCTGGTGGTCAACGGCGCAACCTAAGAAAACAGGTAATACTATTTATTTACTTCGTTATGTTTAACACGCGTTTATGAGCCTGCAAAATCTCTGTCTTAAACTGCTGCCGTAATCGTTATGTTTAATAACGATAACCATAAGGAGGCTAAATAACGTCTGTTGTTTTAAGAGGTGCAAAATGTCTCTATTGCTGAATTTAGGAACGTAATTTTTGGTATTATTTTAGTGTAAAGGATACATTGATAATTACGATTTTCATAAAATCAATACCACCATAGCACCATTGCTAGCCAATCAAATATCAGCCCTATACTTCACTTCGATTAAGGATAGACTATACTGTGATCCAGCTGATAGTATTTCAAGACGATCAGCTCAGTACACCTTGCTTCAGATCTTCTATACTGTGTCTCAAATAATTGGAGGTATTCTGCCCCATTTAGTGGAAGAGGGCTATGCAAATTTACCCCAAAAAACAGGAGAGACGTTTTTACTGGTGAAAAGTTGAAACCTAGAGAGGACTGGAATAATTTGGAAGTTGCTAAAGTTATGGATTTCATTTTAAAAGTTAGAAAGGAGGTTAATAAGATATGCGAAGGTAGTGGTAATACTTTGAGTATGGATATAGAACTAAGGTTGGGTGATGTTGAATCTCAAATTTTACAGGTAAGTCAGCTATTTTTTTATTTGGTAAAAGGAGACATTTAGTTAATGTGTTGCCATGTTTTGTAACGTTACAAGTAGTAAAAGCAAGTTTTACACGGCAAGTCTTTACTCCAATTTAATTTTCAGGATGACAACCTAAAAATGAATACTTTACCTATTTATAGGTTATAATACACAAAGTCGGTCTATATAGGGTCGCGACATTCGGCCATATAGCTTTGACGTGTTATGACGTCACATCTCCCATTTTTCGGCCATGTTGATCAGTGCCGGAGATATACAGTTTATTGTATTAGTAGAACAACCGTTTACACAACAGTTTTTAATTATTATTAAGTTGTAAATTCTTTGACTTTAAATAAAAGACATTTGGAATTACATCTTTTAACAAATATCACTTCCAAAACAATGCAAAATGAAATGCGCAAATTCTAGACGCGACTGGATTGATCATCAGCTTTGATTTTACCCAGTCTAGCCAACTTTTCTCCGTGGAGTGCCCTTCCTTGCGTCCCCGACCTAGAACCGCCTAAAAGTTGAGGATGTGTCGCAACCTTATAAATATAAACTAACCTTGATAATCCACACCTTTTAAGTTGTCATCCCGGCAATTGGGATAAGGATTCTCCGTGTAAAGAAATACAAAGCGAGTGCGACGTGACGTTAGGCCGTGTTTCCACAAGCCACTTTTTGAAGTTATGGGCCACAAAAAGTGGTTGGTGTGTGGTCTACTGTCGCCAGCTTGTAGTTCCGTTTCCAACAATGCTCAAAATTTTACTCATTTTTACATGGGCGTTATGACAACCACAATTTGCCTTCTATCACTGTACTATCAAACCACTTTTTGTGGTCTATATCAACTTCAAAAGTGGCCCGTGGAAACACGGCCTTAGATCTTTATTCTAGATGTCAATTAAAAAATGTAGACTTGTCTACAGTGTGTCCCATGATAGGTGTTATAAAAGGAAATGCTTGAATTTTAAATCGGCATTTTGGAAAAACTGTCATGGTCTAAAACTAAGAAATACAAAAATTTTCTTAGATTGGTATTGCTTGGGAAACTCTTAAATTTGTAGTTGTTGTATTTCATATAGTTTCTTAAGCTGCGTTCAGACTTGCAACAATTTGCCAAACCTCTGTCCAAACAAACCAACCTATTTGCGGGCTCCTTTAATGCAAAAACCGACAAGCTCTGAATCACCGCGGAATCATTCGCCAAGCCCTTGAAACGACGTGAATTCGTCCACGTGCAAGTCTAGACGCAGCATTAGGATTCTGATGAGTTTTTGCTACATTTTTAAACTTTAAATCATTTTGTGATATACAGACTGTCCACGGATGGAGTAAACAAGAGGTCAAATGGACCAAAAATGTAATTTTTCGAAAAAAAAGTCACTCTTCATAAAAATTTTGCCTTGTAAAAAAATATAGGATTTACGAAGAGAAAATTTTGATTTTATATACAGGGTTCGCAAAATCTTAAAAAACATGATTTTTTTGACAGGAGTAAACTATTATTGGATGGTCTTTTGTTGGGTCCAGTTAAAAATGAAAAATAAAGTTTGTTTTTTGGAGAAAAATCATGGTTTTTAAGTATTTGCGGACCCTGCATACAAAATCAACATTTTCTTTTCGTAAATCCTATTTTTTATAAGAAATTTTTTGTTAATTTTCTAGAAACCTGCGGCAACTCCGATTTTGACGAAATTTGGTATACGGGGGTTTTAGGCACTGATCACGAATCTAAAAGAATTTTTGGCGGAAACGTTTCGTTCTCGAGATATTCATCATCAGACTTGAAATTTAAGCTTATCCTATTTTTACAATATTCCCTCTTCTTTTACACAATTCTGATTTAAAGCAAAGTGGCACACAATATTTGATTTTCACCTCTTAAAACCCCGTTTTTTTACGTATTTTACATTATTTTGGCATTAAATTGCATAGCTATACTTTGACTTATTTTAATCCCAGTGTGCCATGAAGCCCTATGTGTATGTATGGTTGCCGCATTATCAAAGAAAAGCAACGCAATTTAATGCAAAAATTATGTAAAAACGTAGACAAACGGGGTTTTAAAAGGTGAAAATCAAATATTGTGTGACACTTTAGCTTTAAATCAAGAATTGTATGCAAAAAGAAGGGGAATATAGTGAAAAGAAGCTTAGTTCAAATTTGACTTTGATGATGAATATCTCGAGGGAAACGTTTCCGCCAAAAAATCTTTCAGATTCGTGATCAGCGCACCGAAAAACCCCCGTATACCAAATTTCGTTAAAGTCGGAGTTGCCGCAGGTTTCTAGAAAATTACCAATTTTTTTATGAAGATTTCTTCTTTTTTTTTTTGAAAAATGAAAAATTTCATCCTTTTATCCTCTTGTTAACTCAATCCGCGGACAGTCTGTAGAAATTTAATTTTATACTACTTTTTTTTGTTGCAGCCGTTTTTAATAACACCACAGTTTATGGAAGAATTAAAACTCATTTTACAAGTAGCAAAAGTAGAGATCTCTAAAGATACATGTGATGATGGTGAATTTAAAATTAACGCAACAAAAAGTAGTCTGAACCTTTGTCCAAGATGTCGTTTGGTCCAGTCCCATATTGAAAATGGGTTATGTGTTAGGTGCCAAAATGTTGTGAATGAATCTAATGTTAATAAAAAGGCAGTTGTTAGTTAAACTTTGTTTTATTTTTGAACTTTCTTTAGCAAAAATAACAAATTGACGACACAATCGATGGTGGAACCGCTAAAGAAATTAGTATTTGCAACGTTGGATTCAAAATTAAAAAAAAAAAAACATTTTATACAGGGTGTCCAGTAACTTAACCGACATACTTCAAGGGGTGATTCCATAAAGAAAATTAGGAAAAAAATTAATATGAGTCTTAAACGTCCTAGTTTTGAAACTACTGGGTGCTAAAAATTTTTAAAAAGTGTTTTTTCTTTACTTTTTAACCAATTCAGATATTTTGAATAAATTTAAGAGGCGACTCCTAAGCGTCAGAAGACATTTTTTGGCTTACAAGAAAAAAATACAGTGGCATACCATTTTTTTTAATAGTTACCTGAAACCCCTCATGGACGACACTGGTGACAATTATTATTTTTTCATGTGTGCCAAAAATGTCTACTGATGCAAATGCATTTTTGTAAAAATATCTAAATGGATTTAAAAGTTACTGTAAAAACAATATATATTTAAAAAATTTTAACATTCCGTAGTTCAAAAACTAAGACGTTTAAGACATATGTTCATATAAAGTTTTTTTCTAATTTTTTATTGTAGAATCACCCCTTAAACTTTGTCCGTTGGTGATTCCATAAAGAAAATTAGGAAAAAATTAATATGAGTCTTAAACGTCCTAGTTTTTAAACTACTGGGTGCTAAAAATTTTTAAAAAGTGTTTTTCTTTACTTTTTAACCAATTCAGATATTTTGAATAAATTTAAGAGGCGCCTCCTAAGCGTCAGAAGATATTTTTTGGCTTACAAGAAAAAAATACAGTGGCATACCATTTTTTTTTAATAGTTACCTGAAACCCCTCATGGACGACACTGGTGAAAATTATTATTTTTTCATGTGTGCCAAAAAATGTCTACTGATGCAAATGCATTTTTGTAAAAAATAACTAAATGGATTTAAAAGTTACTGTAAAAAAACAATATATATTTAAAAAATTTTAACATTCCGTAGTTCAAAATTTAAGACGTTTAAGACATATGTTCATATAAAGTTTTTTTCTAATTTTTTATTGTAGAATCACCCCTTAAACTTTGTCCGTTAAGTAACTGGACACCCTGTATACATGAAGAGTTTCCAAAATTGATTAGAATTATATACCTTTTAATAAACCTTGTGTATACATGTACGTAACTAGTAGCATCACACTGTTAAGGGGTTAGTTCTGGTCAGGTCCATTCCTAGGATGACTTAAGCCCCGGTACAAACTGTATAGGCCCATAGAAGAAAAAAAAAAGTATAAATGGTGGTATACAAATTTTTGAAGAACAAAAAAATAATTCCCCACAGTTTCTTAATACATTACCAAGTCCTTTTTTATTGAAATATTACACATTGACTTTTTTCCTTCATAAGTATTTTTAAAAGCAAAAAAAGATCCTTTCCCTAAAATTCTCGTGTTTTCAAATTTAATTCAACACTTTATATCCCTAAATGCCGCCCACTAATTTTTGTCGCCCCTGCCCAGCTGCACCCCGCCAGGAAGTACGGCCCTGGTTCTGGTACCCTGTAGATGTTTCAGCATAAGAAAATACACTCCATACTGATTTGTTTCATAAGCTTCAATACAAAAATGCTTGCGCCTGCCTGTACGCAAATATTGGTTTTTGGGGGAGCACGAATTAAAAAAAAGTGAACCTGCAGACAAAAAAAAAGGTGTTCACCTTTAAAAAGTATAAAACAGTCCTGAAAAATATTACATACTACAAATTACTTCGGGAATTGCCCTTCATAAAATGTGAAGAGCAAAAAACACATATATTTATCTCCTATACGGGGAAGGGGGCAAAACGGCGAATATTATTGCTCTATTTACACCCCTGTTTCCGTCGAAAAGCCAATTCACACTCTTCTAAGGGAAGGGGGTATTTCCCTCCTCCCGCGTACGGCTCTGTCTGGCGCTGTAAGTATTTGGGCAGACTTTTTGTTTGACCTCCGGACAGTGCGGACGTGCGTAGAGGACTACAAAGTTCTTCCCGGAGTGGCGGCTAGAGGTGTCGTACGAACGTTTTTTACCTTCGGGGATCAAGGAAAGATTCACGCTAAATTGACGGCATCTTTCTTCTGGATCTAAGCGCTGTGAGCGAAGATTCCTATAAGCTGATGGTATCCTGTTTGGTGGTGAACACGAGGTATTTCTCAAATGGCGGGAAATAGATGGGCGTGCCATGGGAACTGTCAATAGTGAAAGTGAAGGTTATACGTAACACCAGTAACAGATCTTGGTTTGACAGCCGACAATTTATGCATTGCATCGATTGTTGAATTGTTTGTTTTCTTTTGAATTTCTGGGAGCTACGAGCCTCGATTATCCAGATTTTCCGCCGACGAAGCCCTGGAAAGCATAGTCCGGAAGGGGAGAGTGGTGGATTGGACCTGAAGGGACCAAAACCAAGAAACAAAATAGAGAGAGAGAGAGAGAGAGTATTTGGGCAGTAAATATCCAGCATTACTTTTTACCCTGTTTGATTTTAATATCAAATACAAATAATAATTAATCAACGATAATTTAAAAAAAAATCAAAAGTAATGAAAGATTCGTTCAAAAATAGATAAATGCTAATAAAATAAAACACTTTTAATAAATATAAATCTTTTATCTATAAAACTTTTGAACCTGCGTAATTTTAATATGACTCATTAAACAACATAGGTTTTTAGTCGACAATATCTCAAATTTACAGCTCATAATTTTTGGATTCTACTATTACTAATTCCTATTCTAATATTAATTCCAAATAGGTTATAAATCACACACATATTGGCAAAAGGTATCAAAGACGCGAAAGTGGACAAGTGGCCGTTATTAGAGCCACGTGTTGCAGATAAAGTGATGGCATCCGTCATTAATAAGTTATTGGCAAAAAATGCGTTTAAGATGATGGCATCCATCATTAATAAGTTATTGGCAAAAAGATAACAAAAGAACACGAGAAGTGAGCAAATGCAGATACTCCCAAGCGGCAAGCTGACGTCTTATTGACGAAAATTGTCGCATATACTTTTTTAAAAGCTAAAATGATGCGATATTTTATTTGAAAATTAAAATAGGAAAAAACTCCTTACTGCATGCAATTTCCTTGCAGTACAAAGTACCATCTCTCGGAACACTGTCCAACTTGGAGATGCAGATTTTTACACTAGCCGAAGATATTTCTTTCAAAGCTAAGTGAGATCACCTACCGCAGACCGCTCTCAGAATTATTTTGTCTAATGGGTACGGTTTAGACTGATAAAAGCGAAGATATTGCAGAAACGTAGTAGTTTATTGTCCATTACGCCATCTATCGGTATGTCAAAAAAACTAGTAAATATATATAATATTTTTATTAACACGTCTTTAAAACTTTTAATAAAGGTTTTAAAACAAAATGTTTCCAGCTCCTAACAGTCTACTTGAATATCTTGCCTTCTCGACTAGCCATCACCAATTAATCACACAACACACACTTATTAGGTAATGAATACATTTAATTATGTCTATTAAAAACTCTTTTCTTTAAAAAAGAAACTAAAAAGCTAGAAAACCACGTGAAAACAAATGCACAAAGCGGTCACCTTCGGTCCGAAATTAACGTAGCTAATTTTACCATCATTTTATTTTTATTCGCTCAAAATACATAATAAACATTTTGTTTGACCTAATTTTTATTTGCATGATTTTTAACAATAAAATGTTATGAAAAGGCCATTTCCTTTAAATTATGTAAAAAACATAAAATAATGTTGTTTAGCTGCCATTATAAATAAAACAGATCAAAAAATTTGCTTTAATGTTAGTTAAATACCAATGTTAATAATATGGTTTAAAAGTATGAATACGCGTTGAAGGTTTGCCTTCAAAACTCCAATATTTATTTGCCTGCAACAAAAAAACGCGTGCTTTATTTAATCAGGATTGGTATGCCGCCATTTTTGTATGCTTGCCGGCAATTCGCCTGCATAAATTTATTGGCAATTAAGTGTTTATTTAGGGTTGACTTTTTAATGCGTATAAGATGTTGGCATATTTGCCACCAATTGCCAATGCTTTACCATCAATGCCAATATGAAAAATGTACATTGCCGGCAAATAGTGTTTGCTTGTGGGCGTCACATTTGAAAGTAACCTTAACTGGCATAAACACATTGTATCTATAGCCACGGCAGCTTCAAAAAAGCTTGGATTTCTCTTTCGAGCCAAAAGTATTTTTCCCTTCTAATTTATACACTTTGTATGTGTCCCAAATCCGACCTCCCTTGGAATATTGTTCTCTATATCTAGGGCATGGCGTCCCCACAACCCCTAAGCATTCTTGATTCTATTCAAGAAGAGGCTATTCGTCTCATTAATGATCCATCACTTACAGAAGGCATCCCTCTCTTGCACATCGTCGAGCTGTGGGGGATTTATCGCTTTTTATAGGTACTTTCATGGCTTCTGCTCTGAGGAATTGTCAGTATAGTTCCTCCACTCACGGTTCCCAACAGAGAAACTCGTGGTTCCGCGTATGCATCCTATACGGTCAACTGGACAGGCCCAGACTTCCCACTTTGTTCGTTCTTTTATCCCTAGAGTTTCTAGGCTCGTGGAACCTGCTGCCCAGGAGTTCTTCCTTCCCCCAAATCTTCAAGTTTTTAAGTCCCGTGTCAACAAACTCCCTCTTATCGCTTAAGACACCCACGGTAGATAGTATTTAGGCTTTAAGCCTCCTCTGGTAAAAATATAGCAAATTCCTTATAGTCAAAATATGCCTACTAATAAATGTACCTTATGTCCCAAATTTTAGCCAAATCGCTGGCGTAGTTTTAAAAATATTCAAAAAAAGAGAAAAATTATAAAAAATTAAACGCCCTGTATCTTGGAAACAAAGCATTTGCGGACCCATGTTCATATGACATTTTTGTCTTATTTTTGGCTAAGGAATCTCCCTTAAGCGATGGCATATGTTTTTTGAATCACCCCATATACTTACCAGATTAATTGAAAACAATAAGAGGATCAATTTTACTACTTCTATATTATCGCCTAATTTTCCTAAGCCATATATTTCGTTTTATGTATTAATTTTAACGTCGTATTTTGTATCAGATATGTTTGCATTTGTAAAAACGTGTGTAACATATTCAGTTAAGAGAAATAGAGTCTTTGAATTTTAAAAAATGGAGCTCAAGACAGTGTGTATTATTTTTATTGGAATCTGTGCCACTGTGTGTTTTGCAAAACCCGTAAATAATGAATTTGATTGGGACGAATTTGCAGAGATATTATCGGAGGTACCTGACAATGGTTAGTAAAGTATTACTTTATTTAGGCTTGGGCAAAAAAATATTCAATTGTAATGGTAAGGTTATTAAGTTCAGAAACTTTCGGTGAATCAGGATTAAATGCACATTGTACCCATATAGCATTTTTTGCCGGCGTTGTACATTTAATTTACTGGCATTGCCAACACTCTTTAATGGCAAGGCATTGGCAAAAAGGTATCAAAAGACGCGAAAGTGGGCAATTGGCCGTTAATAGGCCACGTGTTGCATATAAAGTGATGGCATCCGTCATTAATAAGTTATTGGCAAAAATGCGTTTAAGATGATGGCATCTGTCATTAATAAGTTATTGACAAAAAGATAACAAAAGACACGAAAGTGGGCAAATGCAGATACTCCCCAAGCAGCAAGCTGACGTCTTATTGACATTATCGCAAATACGTTTTTTTTAAAAGCTAAAAATGATGCGATATTTTTATTTGAAAATTAAAGTAGGAAAAAACTCCTTTCAGCCATGCAGATTTCCTTGCAATACAAAGTACCATCTAACAATAACTGACCCGTCCCTTGTCTATGGTACCTACCATCTCTCGGAAAAGTGTCCAACTTGGAGATGCAGATTTTTACACTAGCCGAAGATATTTCTTTCAAAGCTAAGTTGAGATCACCTACCGCAGACCGCTCTCCGAATTATTTTTGTCTAATGGGTACGGTTTAGACGATAAAAAGCGAAGATATTGCAGAAACGTAGTAGTTTATTGTCCATTACGCCATCTATCGGTATGTCAAAAAACTAGTAAATAAATAAATAATATTGTTTAGCTGCCATTATAAATAAAACAGATCAAAACAATTTCTTTAATGTCAGTTAAATACCAATGTTAATAATATGGTTTAAAAAGTATGAATATGCGTTGAAGGTTTGCCTTCAAAAATACAATATTTATTTGCCTGCAACAAAAACGCGTGCTTTATTTAATCAGGATTGGTATGCCGCCATTTTTGTATGCTTGCCGGCAATTCTGCCTGCATGTAAAATTTATTGGCAATTAGGTGTTTATTTAGGGTTTACTTTTTAATGCGTATAAGATGTTGGCATAATATTGCCACCAATTGCCAATGCTTTACCATCAATGCCAATATGAAAATTGGTACATTGCCGGCAAATAGTGTTTGCTGGGGTGGTTTATTCACTTATCTAAACAAAATTTATCCGAAAAATGGTGGTTTCTGATTGGTCTATTTTCTATTGAGGGAAATAATCACAAGCAAAACTTTTATCAAAACTATCTTTCTTTTTAAAACTTCTTTTTGTCCTTTTGTAAACCCTATTTGTGTTCAGTCAGTGTATATTTTTTTATTTTATTTGTAGAAAAATATGAATTTGTAGAAGATCATGTATTAAGAGGCTATGAGCTATCTGAGCTTGACACTGCTTCTGAGGTATGTATAGGGATGGCAGCGATATATCGATTATTTTCAAATATCGATATATCGGAAATCAAATATCGATAATCTTCATCGATACATCGATATCGAATATTTTCAATATTTGTGGTAAATAAGTCAAAATTAAAAAGATATTTTTGTCACTTAAATTTTAAAACTGTCAAAAATATTGTACAGTTAAATAAAAAAACACTAAAGTATCAAATATTAGGTCCAAAATTACTTTATTTTTTTATTTTAAGTATATCTTGTTATACATCGTTAAATAGCTTATAAAAGACATTTTTAAAAATGTAGGTCAAAAACGGACTACTACATTAGATATCGAATTACACCTTTCTATTAAGAACCTAATTATCTACATGTTTTGTATTTACACTTTTTTCTATTTTAAATAATAACTAAGCTATAAAAAAAAATTAAAAAAAAACAGTTTTTCAAAGTATCTAGTAAGCCATGGTTTCCTTGGCAAAACAAAAAGTGAGTTAAACCAAAGAAAATTGTAGTTTTGTAATTTCACTATAGACTCCCAGAACAATGCTAAATTATTTGTCATCAGTTTGGACGCTGGCTTGGCTGAATTTATGAAGCGGCAAATTATACGCACTGTTTACGTGTGTACTCGATGGATACCCGCTTCATAAATTCCACCAAGCGACAGTGGCGGCTCGTGGGTCTAAAAACAGGTGTAGTGCAGGAAGGGAAAAAAGCGCATTCACCATTTTAGCAAAATTGAAAATACTCAACTATCAAAAGTCTAAGTAAAAAGTCTTAATATCTAACCTTATATACCTAAATTTTATACACCAAATCAATCCTTCTATCTTTTAATGCAGCAAATTTATCAATTATATCTTCATAAAATGGTTGAGTTTTTATCAGTTCCTGTAGAAGCTCCTTTTGAATTGAAATATTGGCCAAAGATAAAAGTCCATCTTGGGATATAGTGTTTCTTAAGAAAGTTTTTAAACGCTTAAGACAAGAAAAACTCCGTTCCTCTGACACGCTTGTCGACGGTATCGTTAAAATTAGCGAAAAAAGTTTATACGCCTCGGTAAAAATGTCTTTATTTGCGCCAACTTGTTTCACTAACTGCTGCAATAAAATATTTCTATAACTTTCATCAGCAAATATTAGGTCAAGTTTATTTTTGAGCCGCTGATTTTTTAGAAATGATTCGGCATATTATATCTCCAATAAATTTTGAAAAGAATCAGTGGAAAAAGTTTCGTTATACTGGCCAAACTTTGCAGTATCAGCAAGACAAAGAAATTGTAGTTTGTAACAATCTTCTAATCTTACTTCCATTTTTATCAAAATATGATCTAATATTTCATAGAGAAGTGCTCTGTACTGTCCTTTAATTTCTTCCTGTGAAAAATCACTGTCGCGAATAATACTCAAAACGAAATAAGACGTGAAAACCAACGAAACGACCAAAACCTATACTATCTTTTTAAGGCTAGCGATTTACCAAGCAATACACCTGATTCTCCCACCCGCGATCTCTGGCCGCCGGCAGGTATAGCGTTGTCATGGCAACGGAGCGTCAAAGCGAAAACAAAACCCCTCATGAGGTGTATACTTCGGTCCGTTTTATATTTGCAATACACTTGCGGATCGCGGATTGCGATGTCGCGTTGCCGAAAGCGGAGGAAAGCAACTCGCGCCAGCGGTTAACTTATATGCTAGATTTTTCATGGCGAATTTTACAAATAAAGAATAGAAATGAGAAAAATAAATTGAATAATACTAATATGTTTTTTTATCTTTTATTATTTATTTTTGGTGAAGTGGCACTTCACTTACTACATCTGAATAGCCGACACTGCCAAGCCAGCGTCCAAGCTGATGACCAAAAATTTAGCATTGTTCTGGGTGTCTACAGTGAAATTAAAATTTTCCTTGGTTAAACTAAGCTCTAAAGCGGCCAGCGGTTTCCGATATCCCTGTACTAAAAATCGAAAAAAACTCACCCTGTATATTTTTTCTTTATTTTAGGAACTTAATGGGGATTTAAAAATATCACTTGCTATATACCATTTAATTAAGGAAAAATGTAAAGATATAGAAAAAGAAAAAATAACTTTCCAAAAAAGTCATCAAATTTGTTTCCCACCTCCCATTGGCTGTATTAACTCTGGAGATCCTGGACTTCGACCATTATATTAAAAAATATTATACCTTTTTAATGTTAAATATATGTTTTTTAGTAAATTATTTTTGTTCTAATATTACTTGTTAAATATGTTAAGTACATTCATACTTATTCCGTTCTCACTTCTTGAGGCCAATAAACGACCCTTTTGTCCCCTTGTCGGACGGCGCTTTAGCCAGGTGTTACCTGCTATAAGATTTGAACGGAACAAGGTGGAATTTACTTTTTTATAGGAAAAATAGAAACACATTGATAATCACATATTTTATTATTAATAGGAACAAAAATATTATTTATAAAATATACCTAGGGATACTATAATTTATTTTTTTAAACATTGTCATCACGTGACTAACTGACGACTTTCTAATAGCGTTTTTCGACATCGCTTTCGTTTATATTGTCGTGGAGAATGACAAAGAAAGAATATAATTTACTTGTCGTTGATCATTGCGTCAAAAAGTCACGTGATGACAAAATTATGTTTAGAAATACTAACTACATACCTGTTTGCACATTTTTACATATTTTTGGACAATTTATATCTATCTATCAATATTTCAATTGCTTCTTAATGTAAAAGTAAAAGTCCACTCCGGCCCTGCCTGCAGCTGGATGGAGTCTGCCGACCGGTAGGAAGATTTATTGGAGGCAATATAATCGAAGTCCTTAAGTCAGAACGGTATAAGTATGAATTTACTTTATATGGTTTAGATCAAATGACTATTATCAAGTTATAAATTATGGCAAATGTGTTTGGACTTTGGGATGCTTGACGAAAACTAAATTGGAGCATTAGGTAGTGGTATTTTTTAAATTAAAATAGATTTTATGCAGAAAGTTTATTTTGTAAACGATTTTAAAACACGCGGAATTCGCGTGTTCTTAGATAAAAAGTATTATCTTTGGATTTCAAAGTTTAAATTTCAAAGGTATAACATATGACTGTCAATAGAGAATTATTGCAAGTTGCCTTATTAAGCTCGGAAATTATTAATACCGGCCTTATTTAAATAGGGCTTGTACCCATAATTTAGAGTTATTGCAAATGTTGTTAACAGTACCATTAACCTTAAAAAAAGGGGGACAAAATTTAGTAGTTTTTCTTTATTGTTTTGTGTTGTAGAGTTTTTTTTAACACAATTACAGAAATACATTTGTAAAAGCAAGGTTTTTAGTATTTTTACTACAACTTTTGTTTCCCTAATTTTTTATTTATAAAATTTAAATATGACTAATGGGAGGATATATAAAAGGCGCGCTCGTGGCTGCTCCGGTTGTATCGGCAAGCGTCGATCTCCGGAGTTAAGCAGTGAAGTGCGCGCCCATAACTTGGATGGGTGACCGGCGGCACACGGTGTTCTGCTGCTCGGGGATGCGGACCGAGCAACAACCATCCAAGTTATGGAATGAATGGTGTGTGAATGGGAAGGAGTAGGGGTCAATGTACAATAAGCCTTCAGGCTGCAGTGTACCACCTAGGGGGCGGTCGTCGGCCTGGGTGGGATGACCCCGAAAGGGTGAAAAAAATATAGGAGGATATAAACTACTTTTTGATGTAAAAATAATAGTTGCAATATTCAAGATGGCGGATGGGGGCCATCTTGGAAAAAAATAAATGAAAAGGGGGTCTTGTGGCATATCATTTTAAAGCTTCTGACAAGTACTTTATTGTCCTACCAGTACAAGCAATATTAAAAAATATTTAAAGCCACAAAATCGATTTGTAGAAATTTAACGTTTTTTACCTTATCTTCCAAATTTAATGCTTTATTTTGTATAAAAAGAAAGTTTTTTTTGTTGATGATAATATAGAAAATTAGATTTTTTGAAACAATAGTGCGTTCTGTATTAATTGCATCAATTATTTTATTGTTCCAAATAAAGAAGACAATAATATAATAAGTGTTTCAGTAAATTCCATAAGTTACAAAATGACCAAAGTTTACTTAGTCGCTAAAAATAAAAATGAACAAATTGAATGTATATAAAAAAATATTATGTTTTAAAATAGATACACTTATTCAATTTTTATAAAAACATACAATCCATTGATATATTTGTTTCTTACTGGTTTAACTTGTCAAAATTAATCCAACCAATCGATCAATATATATTACTGTAGGAAAAAATTTAAAATATGCAATAATGCATATGAACCCATCCATATCAATATATTTGTAATAAATACTTGAGTTTAAATTGAAATATCCAGAGTTTTAAATACAAAGTACCTGTTATAATTGTTAAATTAAATATATGAAAACTTTATTTATTTTTATTTCTGACCGTTTTTCTGGTAAAAATCTCTGCATATGCCCAAAGTCACAAAAGATCTACAGCAGATCTTCTTTCCTTTGTATCACACTGCTGGAATAAGTCTCTTGAGTTTCTAGGTGAGTCCCAGATCGTTGCTCTTGATATATCCAAAGCGTTTTACCAGGTCTGGCATGCCGCACTTCTTAATAAACTTCCCTCCAATGGTCTTTCAACTAAACTCTGTACTTGGCTCTCTAGTTATCTATCTGATCGACGTATATCAGTTATTGTGGACGGCCATTCTTTAAGCTTTCACCAAGTGAATGCTGGAGTGCCTCAGGGCTCAGGTCTGGCACCAACATTGTTTCTTCTTCACATCAACGACCTTCTCTCGTCCACAACTAATTCCATTTATAGTTTCGCCGACGATAGTACCCTTCACTCCAGTTTTCAGGTTCCTAAACCCATCACTAAACCTGACTTGGAAAACAAACGCAATAAATCAACATATTTAATCTCTGCTACCCCTGTACGCTTCCACCAACGAAAACTGTTGTAAGGAAAAAGTTGGTGTCTCATTAAAATGAAGCTACTAACAAAAAAATTACCTTGTTAGTAATGACTTGGAAAAATGGTCCAGAGATCCCTAACTATACTATTTACTACTAGAAAAGTTTAAGGTAAAAATTAAAAAGTAAAAAGTAATTTTTTTCTTGTTTTGCTCGGTTTTTTACTAGTAAGAGAATAATTAGTTTAATATTTAGAAATTTTAGATGTAACATGGTAGCTTCGCCACCGTTACTACGAGTATTACCACTAACTTATGTTTATACCACAAAAAAATTAAATTAGGACTATCAACGATCAATAATAGCCTATATAATAATAATTAAATTAATGAGGAAATTGTTAAATGGTCAAAGTACACGGAAAAATTATGTTAGCAATTTATAGTGAAAAATTGTAGCACAACTGAGGAGCGACTGAGCAAATATAATTAAATCCGTTATTAGCTTTTTTTGAGATGGACACACCAAATCGCTGCATTTTGACCAATTTATCATCTTCTAAAGGCAACTTAATCAAATTGCATTAAATCCCATAAAATTACCCAGGTTAAATTAACCGAGCAAACAGGCATAAATCCAGTTCGGTACAAAAAACGCATTAAATCCGGTTTCTATAATTTTTAATTTATAAAGGTCATATTTGCGGCTATTTAAAGTAGATGGCATTACATTTTGTTAAAGTGGTACACAGGTACTAGGCCTACCAGTGTGTGCCTAAAATTCTTAACAAAGGTTCTGGGCATTTCTGAGCGTAGAGTAAATACAGTTTGCCAAAAAAGAAAAAAATAATATTGTTCATCAAGAAAACAGAGGGGGCGATAAAATATCACACAAATCGGAAAGCAAGAAAGAAAAAGTAACTGAATTTATTGGACAACTGAAAGGCTGCGAAAGCCACTAATAGAACCAAATCAAAAGGATATATTTGCCTAGTCACCTAAGCATTGCAAAATTACAAAAATGTACAACTTGCAATGTTCAGATACTAAAGATCATTGTAGCTTGACTATGTTTAACCAAATTTTTAGAACAAAATTTAATATTGGTCTGGTCATCTCCAGCATCTGATTGTTGCGCCCTATGCACTCGTCTGAAACACAAAATTAAAACTGAAAAAGATCCTGAAGAAAAAAAACAAAGCAAGTAGGAGTATCGCGTTCATAACAAAAGGGCTAAAGCATTTTACTCACAGCTTTCAATGGATCTGTTACAACTTGGAAGACCACTTAAAGAAAAAAAAGAAAAATCACTAAAATATTTATTATTGCAAGCGTTTGGGGAAGGCTGGGATGTAGAAGAGGACCTATTGTTTGGACAGTTTGTTTACATTTTCTGTGCAGTTATTGTGTGTTTCGTGGTTTTTACCTTTAATTGGACTTTGAATATTGACTTTTATTAGTGATCACAGTGTATATATTAAATTTGTGCTTTTCAACAGATAATTTAAGGTAATATTGACATGGTTATCTGTAAGAAAAAATCTTTATAAAAACCAAATAAATGACATTTTTAATTAGGTGTGTGTAATTATTGAACTAAACCCCAATATTTTATATTAATAGGAAACAAAAACAAGTACCCAACATTAAGAGCAAAAATAGCACAGCTATATAATTTGAATTTGGCGGGCAAACGATAAAGTCGACTCACGCGCCATCTGCGTTTACCTTCCTTAAAGACAGACAAGGAAGGCCCAGCAGCTATCTCTCTTTCGGATAATTTACAAGGACAAAGCCCTTGAAAGCATAGTCCGGAAGGGGAGAGTGGTGGATTCGACTGAAGGGACCAAAACCAAGAAAAAAATAGAGAGAATATAGGGAGAGAGATAATCCACCGTTCCGGTTTTTCTACCAACCCTGTATATTGTTTTTAATATTAATATTAATTTTATACAAAGTAAACTAATACAACCCAAACAGTTGATAACCTCTTTTGGACCGACATAAATCTGAAAGAAAAATCTTAATTGTAATTGATTAGCTACCTATATTGGATTACTTTTCGTTATTTTTACCTTTTTTTTAAACCGCCCTTTATTAAATGCCATACATTGATTTTTAGATTAGTTTAATCTAAATCCTAGTTATCTCTTTACAATACTGATGGATACCAAATGATGGTATATAGATCAATCTTCCTATTTATTGTTTGACATCCCAAGAGTTTGTCAGTATTAAAAATTTACTTTTAAATGTACTTAGTGAAGTTTTTCGTACTTTTTACAATGGTTAAAACTATGAGTGTGTTTATGCTGTGTGTGGTCCTTGTAGTTGTTTTTGACTTTAGTTTTGGAAGGCCTGAGAAAGACTTGACTACTGGCCATTTAAAAAGCATTCTGGTTAAAATTTCTGCAAAAGGTGATTTTTTTTAATTTTGTGTACTTTTTTGTTAGTCATCGTAAATACCAGGTATAGATGGGTGCATATTTATTTCATTCTGAAAGCGACGCCGCCAAGTACACAAAAAATGATAAAGTAAACAAACCATTTTGTGAACAATGATTTATTGCAGCAAAAAATATTTAAACCGACGAGTTTCTAGTACCACGCCACGCGCCACCGGTTTTATAGTAGGCAGAGGCGAAATAAGAGAATGTTTTGTAAGTAGGTGATACGTGTTTTAGCAATGTATTTTTTATTATTTATCTAAAAATATGTAATCAGGCTCTATCCGAGGCTATGTGCATTCGAAAAGGTTTGTTTACTTTATCATATTTTGTGTACTTGGCGGAATCGCTTTCAGAATGAATTAAATATGGGCCCATCTATATCAACGAATCTATAAGACAAGCCATAACTACTAAAGTATTAGACATATTAAAATGGGACTTATATACGAAAATGGTATAGGAAGAGGCGAGTTTTCTCATATTTATTACTTTTTGGTTACTTTCGATTTAACCCTAAATGACTTCAACCAAAGATAATTGTAGTTTCACTATAGACTCCCAGAACAATGCTAAATTTTTTGTCATCAGTTTGGACGCTCGCTTGGCTGAATTTATGAAACGGCAAATTATATACGTCCTGTTTACGTGTGTACTCGATGGATACAGGCTTCATAAATTCCACGAAGCGAGCGTCCAAGCTGATGACCAAAAATTTAGCATTATTTTGGGTGTTTATAGTGAAACTACAATTGTCATTGCTATAACTATCAAAAAATAAAATATTACTTAGATGTTTATCTTTTTATAATTTGTCTAAATTTATTTAAAGCCTATAATACAGAATATGACATAAAAACACACATACAAACTTACCCCTATTTTTAATCCTAATATCATAAAAATATAAAATAAGGGGGCTTCTATTAAAAAAAAAAAAAGAATTGTGGTGGTTTTCTAAATTTATGTTTATTTATATTTTTAAAATACCCTGTATTATGTCAAATGGTTTATAAAAATTTCGTCCCTGAGCCAGAAATGAAATTAACTTCATGATGATAACACTTCTAAAACCATTTGACGAGGGTTCCTTCTGACAAGTCTACCACGATTATTCTTACTGACGTAAATGGAAGGGGCGCTTTAACCCAGCCTGTCAATGTTAAATGTTTTGGGTGTTGGACTGGACAAACACGTCACTTTTTTATCGGACAAGTTTACCACAATATTTGACATGCAATTTTTAAGCATTGTGCCAAAAATCGTAAGGGTTACAGTTTCGAAACCCGCCAAATCTAATACCGACAACATGTCAATGGGCCTTATGGTTTCTTGACTGTAAAAGTTACAATTTTTGTCACAATGAATAAAAATTGCATGTAAAATATTGTGGTAAACTTGTCCGACAAAAAAGTGACGTGTTCGCCCAGTCCGACACCAGAAACACTTGACATTGATAGGCTGGGTTAAAGCGCCGCTTCCATTTATGGCTGTATAAATATTCGTGATAGACTTGTCAAAAGAAGCCGCCCTAAAGAGGTTTTAAAAATGTTATTATTATGAAGTCAGTTTCATTAATGTCCCAGGGACTAAACTAGTCCTGTTACACAACACAAATGTATTCCAAATTAAATAATAACAGATTTCTCATGGGAAAAACAAAATAGATACTCTTGGCAAACATCATGTTTGACAGATAAATTTAAATTTGTTTAAAACACTTGAACTTAAGTTACGCATAATTCATAAAACTTGCTTAAAATCTTGTTCAAAATCCAAAAATATAATAATTTATAAGATAATCCATTTAAAGCAAACAAGCTAATACGCATTTTCGGTAGGGTCTGCATGTTTAGTAAAGAGGCCCCTGACGCGACGTCATCATTTTCTCCGCAAAATCTCCTCTTATTCCCTCATTCCGTATTTAAATGTTATTTATTTTTTTAAATCAAATCTTTAAAATGCCTACTTCCCAGGTAACGATACGAAGCCCTCGAAACCGCGATTAAAAGAGAGTTACAGAAGATTTCGCGTAGATAATGACGACGTCAGTGGCCTCTTTAGTAAACCCGCGGACTTTATCAGCAGAGGTCCCAGAATTTAAAGACTTTAATTAGTGCATTCCTTTTATGTTCCAGAACCGCCCGGAACGACACCATGAGTGTTCCTTTTACAATTTTTTGACATTTTTTCATGTTATAGAACTTTCTTGACACTATTAACAGTTCAGAGAACGGTTCAGAACGGTTCTACAAGGTAAAAGGAATACACTAAATAACGAATTTTTAGTAGTTTTCGAGTTCTTCTAATAGAACACGTACCTTGAATAAGTCTGTATACTCAGAGTGCCCCAATTTAACTAATAATTGAAAATCGCCATTACCCCTTAAGTAGGCGCGCGGGGGTCAAATTGACCCCCACGTTGTCATTTTGTAATAACTTTGAGATTTTTTACAAATAGAAAAAAATCTCTAGGTACCTTCCTAAAACCACGTTGGGTATATGCTAATTACAAAAATACACAAAAAACAACACCATTCATTCAAAAATTCAGGTGTTTTGCGCTTGGGGGCAATTTGACCCCACGCGCTTACTAACGTAACAGTTTTTGGCAATATTTATATCGAATTGCGGAGGGTTAAGGAAGTCGAAACAAATGTATTATTTGTCCCGGACAAAAAAATACAATAAGACATCAAACTTTTGTGTGAAAAGAACCTTCATAATGTGCAAATATCATATGAAAAACAATTTGTGAGCAGTACCTAGCTCTAAGACAACAAGAAAGAACAGATTCAGAATAAACTTCCACTCTATTTGGTATTATAAATATTTTTTTGAAGGAGAATTACGTTTTTTTAGTTTCATTTATGTTGGTTAGGCAAAATGTAAAAATTCTGTTAGAAATTAATGAAATTAAAAATATTATACATTTTTTTAAATACAGGGTGATTCAAAAATCGCTCACGAAACTTAAGGGGGTGATTCTACCGGACAAAAAAATATAAATATTAACACACCGTAGATTAAAAACTAAGACGTTTAGGACATATTTTTATATTAAGTTTTTTTCTTATTTTCTGTTGTAGAATCGCCCAGTAAATTTTGTTTGTTGAGTTACTGGAGATCCTCTATGTATGTAAAACTTTGATGTCTATTGGTGCCTAAACAGTGAGGTTTATCGACATTAATAAAAAAGCATCTTATTTTTTAAGTTTTTGATTGTCTATAAAATGGCGCCCCCAGCTTTGCGATACTTGTCAAAATAAAAAAGTTATGATGTAAATAAATTTTAAGTTTTAGCCCTCTAGCGGTATTAAAAAAAGTACTTTTGTCTTAAAATTTTAGAATCTGCAAAGCTCGATTTGTGTGCCAAATATCAATTGGATTTGTTAAAAAATAAATGCAATATGGCGAAAAAACCAAAATAAAAATTGAACTTTAACGGCTTGTCACTCGAAAACGAATGACATTTTGAAAAAAATTACATGAAGCTCTACCCTTATTTTGTCAAGTAGAATTACCCCCTTAAGTTTCGTAGTCGAGTTTTAAATCACCCTGTATAATAATAGGGTCTAGCTAGGATAACTATTTTGGGGCTCATATAATTTATTTTAATTAATTTATGTGAACTTAGGCAGTGTAAAGGGTACTAATTAATAATGAAATTCAGTTTTTCGCTTTTCTCGCATTGCCGTTCCATAATCAGCGTTTAAAAAAATAATGACAGTGACTTCAATTTAAATCACATTTAAATATTTTAATAAGAGTATTTTTTCCCTGGGCAACTTTTAAACTAAATTTTTCTTACATTGAAAGAAAATGCTTCCAATTAAAAATAAAATTTACCAGTTTATAAAAAAATTAAAGAAAAAGTGAATATTGGATATTTACGGTTGGGGGTCAATTTGGCCCCCACGCGCCCTCGTACGTAACAAAAAAGCACGCTCCTACTTAAGGGTTAATCCCATTAAAACTTATCTAACCTAAATCCGACTAAGGAAAATAAATTAAAATTGTAGAAAAGTCCAAATTATCATCATTACTGCTGTAAAAATATTTATAAATAAATAATAGTTTAAAAAACTAAAAAACACGCTTTTATATGCAACCGAACTAAAATTAGAAAATAATTTTTCATTACAAAGAGTTTGTCACTTCAGAGTAAAAAGCGTGGGGTGCATTTTACTATTTTTTCATAACTTTTCCCTCATAGATATTTGCAAATAGAATAATTATAACATTTAATATATTAGGCACCCCACGCTTTTATTCTGAAGTGACAAATTCTTTGTAATGAAAAATTATTTTCTAATTTTTAGTTCGGTTGCATATAAAAGCGTGTTTTTTAGTTTTTTTAAACTATTATTTATTTTTCATTTTTTAGTTCGATATATCAATTAGTTTTCTGCGGTCATGTGATATTGAAATGTTTTACGAACTATTTCGTAATCTCATCATTTCATTTAAAGCTTCACTGTTGCATGGGGTTTTTCCCGTTAACTTAGAGCAGTCCAGTTCTTCAATCCGCATACCGTCTAAAGATCTCACACGATCCTAATACAAAACCAAATTTTTAACTTAAGTTAAATATTTAAAAATAAATGCTCCAGTTTATTCACTAAAAAATTCCTTCGCCATTTTGTCAAGAGCAGTATTAGGACACAGAGGATCTGTAAAGGAATTTATTTGTCCTGGCGGTCCTAATCAGGATAACGGGATACTGTTTTTAAATTATTGCATTGTCATCGGTCCTTAATACGTGTGCAAAGTTTCAAAGAAATTGAATCGCTGGGAGTTGGTAAAAATTAGGCTCAAAGATTCCGTTACATAGAAAGATAGATAGATAGATAGATAGATAGATAGATACAACCCAAGCTAATAAAAGCGTGTTAAAAAGCATTACATCGATTTCTAATATTATTTTTTATTTTTAGATCGTTATGTATTTATGCTGAAGGAAATAAAGCTTGGATATAGAATAAAAGAACTTAAGGAAAACTATGTAAGTTTTTATAGCTGGTTACTAAGTTCAGGGTGTCAAAATATAAACATTTTTATTTTTCATCGTACAAAATAAATAGAAAAATACAAGTCTTTTGATAATTTTGATAAAAATTGGCAGTGTTAGGCCTCGGGCACGATAACCAGCGTCACCGTCGAGGGGCTGATTTAAAAATTTGAGATGACTCCAGAGTTGGGTCATATGTGAATACTCAGTATTCTGAATAGTATTCAGAATACATTTTGCCGGTATTCGAATACATTTGTGTGTTTGATATTCTGTAGAATACTTTTGGTTAGTATTCGGGATTCTGTATTCGAATACTTTTTAAGTATTCGAATATCGGTGTTCCGACTATTCGAATGCCGGAATGTGTAAGCAGTATTCGAATACCAAAATTGTCATGAACAAAAGTAGGAAAAATTGAGGTGAAGACCTTTTTTTTGCTCATTAAATTTTTAATCATCGGTCTTGTCTTTTTTTCGTTTGTAGTATTTGAATCTTTTTTTCCAGTATTCAAATACATCAAATTCATTAATAAATTACTTTTTTCCACGACCGTTTAAAAAATGCTGCTTTTTTAATCGTTAATATGAAGTTAAAGTACAGGGTGGCTCGAATTCGACGCTCATCATTGGGATTTCGGAAACCGTAAGAGATGCAGGATCGGTTAAATGGAGGCAAAGTTGCGCAATTTGATGCTCAATAAAATGCCGTTTTGCATTTTAAAAAAATCAAGTAGGTACTCCGAAGATATTCGAAAAAACCGGAATTTTCAATTTTGGTTTCTATTGTTTCCTGGCTATATTTGTTAAGATAACTCGAAAATGAAAAACACGTTTTTATGGCCACTTTTTCTGCTCTATAATTCAGTGTGATTAAATATTGAGTCTGACGTTTCGGCTTCTGGCGACCATCATCAACTTAATTTTTAAATACGGACCTGATATTTTTTTCAATTTAATTAAATCCTTAAATCCTTTCATCACTCTTAAAACACTATATATCGCCACTTTGATATTTTCCGACGTTTCGTACAGACAATTCCATCACCAGAATATTGCATATTTATTTAACCATAATACGGCCCTGAACTACATGTTTAGGTAAAATGGTAAAAAAAAGAATAATCTTATTACATATTCATAATGTTTTATTGCAACTCATTGATATCTAACAGCGGAAATAACTTTATTAACAGAAACTAACCAGCAGGTACGAATTCAAGGGAGAACTTCATTTAATGTATGGATTGGTATGTGGAGGAACAAAATTATTGGACCTTTCTGTTTACGAAGGGACCTTAACTTCCGAACAATATCTAAATTTGATTAGAAATGATTGTCTTAGATGCCCTAGATAATCAACCTTTGGCAGTATTTCAAGAAATATAGTGGCAGCAAGACGGAGCTCCTGCCCACAATGGAAGGAAAGTACCTCAATTCCTTTACCATATATTTCCTAATAAATGGTTTTGCAAGATGGCCCGCTAGGAGCCCAGATCTTAGTCCCCAGATTATTTCCCTTTGGGGATATCTTAAGAACTGTTTATTTAAAAATGCACCTCACGACTTTTAAGTACTAAGACAAAATTTGATAAGGGAAGTCGCTGCCATTCCTGCGAGAACAATTAATCGAGCTGTATTAATAATACAAAGCAAAGCAAAAAATGCATCGAGGCCGAAGGTTATCTCTTTGAACACACTTTTAATAGTGATTAAATTATGCTTTTTTTTTTAATATGGGCATCAAGATAGTATTACAAATTGTTTATGTAAGCTGATTTGTTGTCTACCTGTTTGTAGCTTATGTCTAATATTCATGAAATTTTCTGGTTAATAAAGTAATGTTCCGCTGTTAGATATCAATGAGTTGCAATAAAAGATTACGAATATGTAATAAGTTTATTCTTTTTTACCTTCTTACCTAAAAATGTAGTTCAGGGCCGTATTATGGTGAAATAAATATGCAATATTCTGGTGATGGAATTTTTGTACGAAACGTCGAAAAATATCAAAGTGGCGATATATAGTGTTTGAAGAGTGATGAAAGGATTTACTTAAATTGAAAAAATATCAGGTCCGTATTTAAAAAATTAAGTTGATGATGGTCGCCAGAAGCCGAAACGTCAGATTCAATATTTAATCACACTGAATTATAGAGCAGAAAAAGTTGCCATGAAAACGTGTTTTCCATTTTAAGTTATCTTAACAAATATAGCTAGGAAACAATAGAAACCAAAATTGAAAATTCCGGTTTTTTCGAATATCAACTTTGCCTCCATTTAACCGATCCTGTATCTCTTACGGTTTCCGAAATCTCAATGATGAGCGTCGAATTCGAGGCACCCTGTACTCCATTCTAGTACACTACATAAAGGGTTAAAAAAGTAACTTTTTTGAAACTTTGAAGCTTTTTTTTACACTTTGAATTAGTGTTTTGTTTCAGTGCCTACTACAATAAACTTAAATATCAATTTTTGCAATGTAACAGTAAACGCGACATCAACTGAAACAAACGGCCAAGTTACCTTTGATTTCGTCATTATTTCTTTTAGTTCATGTGTCACTAGTTTCAAAAATTTGACAGTTTGCAAAATAAATTTAATAGAAATTATTGAAAATTAATAGTAATAATGAATTTGGATGACTAAGAAATTGAAAACGAATTTATAATGTTTTTAGTATTATTTCTACAGAAAGTAAGCACATATAATTTTCTAAAATTAAATAATAAATGCATAGTTGCTTTGCTTTCTTTGTTGTTGGTCCCGTTGCAAGACGATTAACCAGCTCTCCCCTTCCGGACTATGCTTTCCAGGGCTTTGTACGTGGAAAATCTGGATGGTCGAGCTTTCCGCTCCCAGAAATTCCGGTTCAAATGTTTACTTTGTTCGAAACAAAATAATAATCGATTCAATGCATAAATTGTAGCTGTCAATCCAAAAACTGCTACTGGTTTCGTGCATAACCTTCACTGTCACTTGCTGACGCTTCCAGTAGAGGGCGCCACCGTCCTCGGCCGTTACGAAAACACGTGCACCCCGCTAACCTAAAAGCATCAGGTCTTTAGGAATCTTCACTCACAGCGCTTAGTTCCAGAAGAAAGATGCTATCAATTTAGCGTGAGTCTTTCCTCGATCCCCAAAGGCACAGAAACGCCTGTACAACACCTTCAGCTGCCTACCCGGGAAGGCTATGTAGCCTCCTACAAAACGTGACCGCACAATTTGAAGATCGCGGAGAGACTGAATGAAGAGGATAGTTGTCTCTTAAAGAATAAAAAGGCAATAATTTTTTGTTGCAATATAATGGCTGTGCTGCAAAAATTAATAAGTTTAGATAAATAAAAATGTATAAAATGGTATTTTGGAAAATTTTTATACGGTCGTGAAAAAATATAGTATGTAACACATACATAAAGTGTCTTTTTTACTCATTGGATTGCCGCACTCGCCCAACGGCTCGTGCAGTCAAACTTTCCATACGTAAAAAAGTATCGCTTTATGCACTTTTTACATAAAATACTTATTTTTCTTTGTCAGTTAGTCTAATACTTGTTTTTTTTTTTAGTCAAACGAAGAAGAAGCACTTCAGGCTGTTCAAATTTATAACTATATAGTAAAGAATCAAGATGCTATAAGAGAACGGAAATTAAAAGAAAACATACCTAGTGTTATGGACACAGTATGTTTCCCGCCACCCATTGGGTGCCTTGACCCTGATGATCCTGGATCCAGGCCACAATAAATAATTTTAAAGACTATTAAACCTCAACACCTAAATGTTTTAAATAAATATACCAAAAATTACAGATCACTGGTGTCAACCCTTTATTTCTTTGTATACAGGGTTAACCAAATGAAGTGTTCGCCATTAGCAACTTTGTTATTAGTAAAACAATATATATATATATATATATATATATATATATATATATATATATATATATATATAGTGTTATTGAGTCTGATACTTAGAGATCGATTTTTCAGGTAGTTCTTAGTGAGCTATTCAAGATACAGGCGTCAAAGTTTTATTTTTGTTTATAAGTTTCGCATACTTCCTAAATAATGCCGATTTAACGAAAATTGTACCTGAGGGTTTTACTGGAATGGATTTGCCTAGTCGCTAAATGCATATTCTCATTTCAAAGGCTCATGACTTTTTGCACAACCTGCATTTACATTTTGTTAAAGTAATGGATTCCTTAGTCATTTTACAAAAAGGTACTCTATTAGATGACGCTAGAGCAATCGTTTTCGAAATATTTTAGTTTAAAATAATCGATGCATACGCTTAGTAATAAATATGCTAAGTAAAGACCGGCTACTTGATAAAACCGTCATTTTCGGCGGTCTTTACTTAGCATATTTATTACTAAGCGTATGCATCGATTATTTTAAACTAAAATATTTCGAAAACGGTTGCTCCTAGCGTCATCTAATAAGAGTACCTTTTTACGTAAAATGACTAAGGAATCCATTTCTTTTAACAAAAATGTAAATACAGGGTTGTACAAAAGTCATGAGCCTTTGAAAGTGAGAATATACATGTGGCTAGCGCCCTCTACAAGTAAGAGCTAAATTAAGAACAAATTCAAATTTCTCATGTCAAAAACCCCCAGGTACCAATTTTCGTTCGGAAATCGGCATTATTTAGGAAATTATGCAGAAAAACATAAATAAAAATAAAACTTTGACACCCTGTATCTTGAAAGCGAAGCATCTTAGACCACACGTTCATAGGAACTTTTTACCTTAAAAATACTTGAAAAATCACTCTCTGAAATATCGGACACTTATTAAATAACACCCTGTATATATATACAGGGTGTCCGGGAAAATGTGGGAAATTTCTCGCACACGTATGGAACAGATGAAAATAACACGACAAGTTCCTATAAAATTTTTCTCCGTTTAAGCCTCCCCTGCGGAGATATGATCCCCTAGAGAGGGCAGCTAGAAATCGATTTTTCGTGAATAACTTTTAAAGCGCTCTGTATAATTTGATAATATTTTAGTACGATGCATACTAGTAAGATCTCTTAATATGTTCCTTGAAACTTATGTCGCTTCTGTTTGCCAGGGACGGACTAGTTTTCGCACATTATTGATAATATTTTTTACGCCCTGTATGGTGAAGACACAAAAAATATGTTTTTGGGTAGTTTAAACCTTTTGCTAAAAAATAGGTACTCTTGTTTGACATCGATAAAATGAGCCGTTTTCGAGTAAAAATTATTTTAACAATAAGAGTTTATTTTTGTTTAATAATACAATATTTTATTTTCGATGTTATTTGTAATTTTTGATTCTGTATTGAAGTCCTCTCGTAGCAGGTCAGGAATTTGTTGCAAATGTTGTAAGGGAGATTGCTAAGTACATATCTAGGTACGAAAAAAATTACCACCTTTCAGAACTTCTCAACTTTCACGTCGGTGACACATTCATTCTTTACTTCGATATTAACTTAACTAATTTTTGAATTTCAGAGAGGACTTCAATACTGAATCAAAAATTACAAATTACATCGAAAATAAAATATTGTATTATTAAACAAAAATAAACTCTTATTGTTAAAATAATTTTTTACTCGAAAACGGCTCATTTTCTCGATGTCAAACAAGAGTACCTTTTTTTTAGCAAAAGGTTTAGCTACCCAAAAACATATTTTTTGTGTCTTCACCATACAGGGCGTAAAAAATATTATCAATAATGTGCGAAAACTAGTCCGTCCCTGGAAAACTAAAGAAGCGACATAAGTTTCAAGGGCACTATTTTAAGAGGTCTGTATAAATATATGTATATATATATATATATATATATATATATATTTATATATATTGTTATTAGTTAATTTAAATAACACTTCGTTGCCTTTGCTTGATACTGAAGTATTTTCAGGAAGACTAAAAATTAACTAACTATTCACCTTTTTTTTGTAATATAAACAATAAATACACCAGCAACCAGTTATCTATGTCACTATGACACTATAACCAAACAAACATATTTTTACATTTAATGTCAAAGTTTTCAGAATATCCTAAAAACATAAAAATTTTAAATTTTAAAAGCCTAAATAATAGTAAATTTTTATTTTTATTATTTTTATTCCATTTATTTTGACAACGGTGGCAGATTTGCCACCGAAACGTCGATTTTTAATTATCTTTTTACTTGTTTAAATTTTTTTGTTTTTAGTACTTTTAATTTTATTTCGGCGTCTACCCAAATAAATAACATCCATTAAATGAATCCGCCAAACTACAGAACATATCTTCAATTTATTACTCTTATTAATTTTTTTTTATTTTTAATAAAAAAGGTGAATTACTTTTCACGGTTTAGGACCCTTAAGTATCAATTACGAAACACCCTGTAAAAACAAATTAATCGCCTTTAAAAATGCGACCCCATAATCCTTTATCGTAGGTATTAGAAAATCAATCAATCAACATGTTTTGACGGACATTTTAGTCGGCAAATTTTTAGTTTGTGAAGTTCTTGTTGAAATTTGCTCAACCATCTGACGCATTAGATTATATATCGAGTTTTCTGAATGTTCTTTTAAAGAGCAAACAAAAAAGTATGGTAACAGACCTTGAAGAAACTTAAAAAATATTTTAATGGTGCCCTTTTTACCTTGAACTACATTTAAGTCATTTTTTGACGATAAAAGCTTTTTAAAACTTTCATTTCCTTTAAAAACATTTTTCAGACATACAGTGTGTCCAAGATAAGGATCCTAAGCATGGGAATCTCAGTACCTATTGGAGATGCAGCTTAGGTTAAATTAGGAAAAGTTGTGTTTTTTAAAGCCTATTTACATGCCGTATAGAAACTTTTAAAAAATTCATGGCCTGCTGAGATATTTGGCAAAAAACCAAAATTTGACTTTATCGATTTTTTTTGACTTTATTTGAAGAGATATAAAAAAAAACTAGCACTTTTCATTGGCACTTTTTAGCTTCTACATGATGGTATTTTTAGATTTTATACCCGAAGTTTCGTTTTCAAGAAACCATCATCAATTTTATTTTTTAATATGGCTCGAAAAAAGTACACCCTGTATCTGATCCCATTTTTGATTACAAATTCAACGATGTATCACATGTCATGTTTTTAGTTTTTAGTTTAAAAGGAAAATTGAATTTTTTCTATTTTTTTTTTAAGTTATGTTTAAGTAGGCCTTGCAAACAAATTCTTGGACGTTAATACCTGTTACCGTATGTGCAACATAATTTAATATCATCATAATATAGTATATTGTCCTTATTACAAACCCACGAGTGTAAGAAAGTCATTTTCACACGAGTACTGTACACTATTTTTCCTACGACCACAAATTATTCACCAAAAAATAAATAAATTAAAGTTTGTCTGTTCAGAAAAATATAAAAACAATTGAGAACTTTGCAACACTAGGGTGATATTTACTTTGCAACACTAGTGTGATATATACTCTTCCTCACTGCTATATTATACTGTTTTGACAAATATTTTTACATCGAAAATCACCTACCTAGAAGCATTATATAACTTTTTATCATTTTGGAATTTAAAAAGGCCCTCACTTAATAAAAATTGTATGGTTTTGTTAGGTAATAACGCTAATAGTTTAATACGGTTTTCAGCTATTATAAGTGTTTTTTAAAATTATCGATTCTTACATATTTTAGACACTCTTCTAAATAAAACGTAAGTGGTACATATCCAAAATATTCCGTTTTTTTTTAAAAATATCAGTAAATAAACTTACGGGACCGGGGAGTGAAAAGGGGTGCTGGGTGGGTAAAATTGGTAAAACGAGTTAATGAAACTGAACATCACATATAAAATTAAGTAAAAATAACAGTTTTTCCTCATATTTTTAAGAAAAAATATAAAAAATATGAAAATTGTAAATGCATAACCTAAAGTCCTAAAAGTAAGGAAAACGACTACCAAACGTCAGTTACCATGCAAAATATGGAAAGCATTTGGCAACGTCGGAAGGGTCTGATTCTATTTATGAATGGATAAAAGAAAGTGGATTCATAAAGTGTGTATTAGCCTTAGGTTTAATTAGGGATTAAAAAAGATTTAACCAGTTGTTTGAGTACACGAAGAAAGAGAGGAAGGAATTTGATCTATAGGCTTTTTTTTCTCTGGCGCTTTAGGTCGAACGGTCAAGCGGCAAGGCTGCCTCTATAAAGTACGTGCTCAAAGGTAGAAGGGAGATTTTTAATTTGATCTACTTACCTGACAACACTGTGCCAGTCAGTGAAAGTTGTTTTTTGTGGTTATGTCTATTTTTGTTTATGTTTTTATTTTTTCGTAAATTTTAATAAATATAAAATAAGATGATTTTCGCTAATTTGGGTTCTACCGTTTAAGGTAAATAAAAAGTTTTTTTACTGTCACTACAATAAATATGTCACTTGCAAACCAATAGCAGTTTTTAGAATGACATCATAATATGTATCACACCAGTGTTGTAAAGTACTTTGCAACACTAGTGCTGTAAAGTACTTTGCAACACTAGTGTGATATAACGCATTTTCTATGCATGAAATCAGTGTGCTATTTGCTATTTTCACAAGTGGTCGTATGAAAAATAGTATTTGTCTGTAACATAATTTAATATCATTATAAAATAGTATTTGTCCTTATTACCCTGTTTGTCGAGTTGTTGTTTTTAGAGCAATTATTCGTTTTTTTATTCCTTTTTAGAATAATATTAATTGCCTATGTGCCATAAAAACGTTAAAATCAGTCACTCCTTTTTATTTAATTATCATTACTTTTTTTTTCAATGTTGATAAACAATGCTACAAAAATGGCTTAATTTATTTTAGGTTAATACTAATACCAAAATCAAAAATTAAAATCTGATCTATAAACTCGGCCGGTCTCTTTAGGCTGGCTTTTCAAAATGTACTTTTTCTTTTTTTCTTATTAATCCTTTCAAATATTTTTTTTATGCATGGCTTTATCAGAGACAAGAATGAGACGAGTAACTGGTCCTAACAATTTGTCCATTGTATTTATCTCTTTCTGGTTTAACGCAAGTTCCAATAAATATGTCTTTGTCTTTCATCATGGAAGGCTATCGTAGATGGAGCAATCATCGCTTTGCCCTGGTTGCCAAGTTGTTTACAATTTCTGCATGTAAACTTTAATGTCCTTTTTTGCTCACATCTAATTAAGAGAAAGAAAATGTACCATAAATCGAATATTTTTAGCTTGACAAACGTTGCCGCAGGCAGTCACGCCGAAATGTTAATCGATATTTGTGTTTGATATTTTTCAATGGCCGATTTGTTTGGACAGTTTGTTTACATTTTTGTGATTTATTGTGTGTTTCGTGGTTTTTACCTTTAATTGGACTTTGAATATTGACTTTTATTAGTGATCACAGTGTATATATTAAATTTGTGCTTTTCAACAGATAATTTAAGGTAGTATTGACATGGTTATGTGTAAGAAAAAATCTTTATAAAAACCAAATTAATGACATTTTTAATAAGGTGTGTGTAATTATTGAACTAAACCCCAATATTTTATATTAATAGGAAACAAAAACAAGTACCTAAGATTAAGGGCAAAAATAGCACAGCTATATAATTTGAATTTGGCGGGCAAACGATAAAGTCGACTCACGCGCCATCTGCGTTTGCCTTCCTTGAAGACAGACAAGGAAGGCCCAGCCTCTCTCGGATAATTTATTTACATTTAGTTGCTCGTCTCATTCTTGTCTCTGGCTTTATATCAAATGCGTATAGTAGGAACGTGAAATTAATTAAATAAAACAAACAACTAACTACATCTTTATCATGTTAAATGCTGCCTTAAAAAATTACAAGTTGGTAATATTTACTGGATTTTTCATCATCCATATCTAAAATTATGACTAAATTTCCCAGAAAATTACGGATATATTGTTAGAAAACATATATCAAAGTTCGTTTTTGTAATTGATAAACTATTTTGTTTTTATTATCTACGAACTGTCAGATAATTTCCTCCGAGAAATTTTATTGTTTTTTAAAAATATTTATTGTGACAGCTCATACTTAGTGCATTAAAATTATTTATCAATTCCAAAGGTTAAAAATATTATGCGTAGGGACTTTAATTTTTAATGATCAGTAGCGGCTCGCGGGTCTAAAAACAGGTGTAGTGCAGGAAGGGAAAAAAGCGCATTCACCATTTTAGCAAAATTGAAAATACTCAACTATCAAAAGTCTAAGTAAAAAGTGTTAATATCTAAACTTCCCTAAATTTTATACACCAAATCAATCCTTCTATCTTTTAATGCAGCAAATTATATCTTCATAAAATTGTTGAGTTTATATCAGTTCCTGTAGAAGCTCCTTTTGAATTAAAATATTGGCCGAAGATTAAAGTCTATCTTGGAATATAGTGTTTCTTAAGAAAGTTTTTAAACGCTTAAGACAAGAAAAACTCCGTTCCACTGACACGCTTGTCGACCGTATCGTTAAAATTAGCGAAAAAAGTTTATACGCCTCGTTAAAAATGTCTTTATTTGCGCCAACTTGTTTCACTAACTGCTGCAATAAAATATTTCTATAACTTTCAGGTCAAGTTTATTTTTGAGCCGCTGATTTTTTAAAAATGATTCGGCATATATCTCCAATAAATTTTGAAAAGAATCAGTGGAAAAAGTTTGGTTATACTGGCCAAACTTTGCAGTATCAGCAAGACAAAGAAATTGTAGTTTGTAATAGTCTTCGAATCTTACTTCCATTTCCATAAAAATATGATCTAGTATTTTATAGAGAAGTGCTCTGTACTGTCCTTTAATTTCTTCCTGTGAAATATCACTGTCGCGAATAATACTTAAACGGAAACAACCGAAATAATACGTGGAAACCAATGAAACGACCAAAACCTGTACTATCATTTTAAGGCTAGCGATTTACCAAGCAATACATCTGATACTTCCACCCGCGATTCTGGCCGACGGCAATTATAGCGTTGTCATGGCAACGGAGCGTCAAAGCGTAAACAAAACCCCGCATGAGGTGTATACTTCGGTCCGTTTTATATTTGCAATACACTTGTCGCGTTGCCGAAAGAGGAGGAAAGCGACTCGCGCCAGCGGTTAATTTATATGCTAGGTTTTCCATGGCGAATTTTACAAATAAGGAATAGAAATGAAAGGAAATATACGGGGTGCTTCATTTAAGAGAAAATAAAACTTTTCTCCTACCCTGGATATTATTATTAGTTTCACCATTTAAAAGATATTTAAAAGAGCTTTTAGAAAATACCACATTACGTACACCTAACTTTATAAGTTTCGGAAATATGGGTATTTAGGTGATTTTTAAACAACCGCCATTTTACAGTAGGTGAAGATATTGACTTTCTATTTTAGGATTATAAAATACTTACCAGGAGCTTTAAAATGATATACTACAGACCCCCTCTTTCCATTTAAATTTTTTCTCAAGAAGGCGCTGATTCGTCATTTTGATTGTTGCAACTATCATTTCTACATCAAAAAATAGTTTATATCCTTCCATTACCCATAACCAAATTTTCTAAAGAAATATTAAAGGGTACAAAAGTTAGCAGGGGGAGGGTGGGACTATTTACGTCCCCACTGTATATTATATCGCGATTAAAAAAAAATATTTTAATAAGTTTTAAAAATGGCACATTTAATATGCATATCTATCCCAAATAGTTGTGGAAATATGGCAGTTGTGAATACCTAATTGAAATTTATACTTAGGTATTCTTTAGATTCAGATGGTCACATTTCCGAAACTAAGGGGGCGTCCTCCAATCCAAATCTCACCGTGGGTTAAAGGGGGGTCTGTGCAAATATCATGTAAGATTCCTTCCTCTAGAAACAGCAAAAAGTTAACGAGATTTATGTGAAGGCCCTTCTTTTTGCCCTTTAAAATTATTTCGACGAAAAACTCAATTGTGGTTTGAGAAATGGTGCCTTTTTACATTTTCGTAAATCTAACGTGATATTGGAGGATGAGGGGTGTTAAAGCAAATCTCATCACGGGGACCAAAAATTAAAAAAATCCTCAGGTAATTTATGGATACCCCCAATAAAGATAGATACATAAAAGATTTTTAAAGCTCTTTATAAGGTCTTTTAATGGTAATGTAATCAAAAGGGGTTAAATAAAAAAAACCTTTAGTCGTACCCTGTGTATTTAAGAAAAAAAATCTTATTTCTGATTCGGAAATTATAGAATTACCCCAACAATCTAATATTTTTATTTATTATATACAATAATAAATATAAAAGTTAAGGGGTGAAAATTTATAACTTGACAACAGGTAAAGTAAATTCATAGTTATACCGTTCTGACTTAAGGACTTCGATTATATTGCCTCCAATAAATCTTCCTACCGGCCGGCAGACTCCGTCCAGCTGCAGGCAGGGCCGGAGTGCACTTTTTAACGACGCAGCAACGAGCAGCAAGCAAGTAGTACAGCAAGCAGCAAGAGAAAGCATCTTTCTGTTGATGCTAAAGAAATTGTAAAGAATGTATATTCAACTTTAAGAAACGATGTTTCCATACAAGCAGCTTTGGAAGAAACGTGCAGGTTAACGAAAATACCAAAGTCTACCATACGCGATATTGTTAAAAAACCGATAGTCAAGAGAAAGAAAAGATGCGATTCTGGTACTGCCACAAAACTTGATGTAAGTGATAAAGACCTCATTCTCCATAAACATTAAACGACAATATAAACGAAAGAGATGTAGAAAGACGCTATTAGAAAGTCGTCAGTTAGTTACGTGATGACAATGTTTAAAAAAATAAATTATAGTATCCCTAGGTATATTTTATAAATAATATTTTTGTTCCTATCAATAATAAAATATGTGATTATCAATGTGTTTCTATTTTTTCCTATAAAAAAGTAAATTCCACCCTGTTCCGTTCAAATTTTATAGCAGGTAACACCTGGCTAAAGCGCCGGCCGACAATAGGGGACAAAAGGGTCGTTTATTGGCCTTAAAAATTGAAAACGGAATAAGTATGAAAAGTACTTTACCTACATAATTCGGATTTTGGGTACTCCAAGAATCACACAGGCTTTAAGACTCGTATAATCAAATGCTTCTTTGTATGTAAATCTTTGGAAATTTAAATATATGACGGCATTAAACCGCTACTAATCAACAAACTTAACTTATTTATATCACATTTTGAATTTTGGCTAACTTATTTAATTATCTATTAGGCTATACTCGTATATTATTAACCATTTCTTCTATAAATTTATCCCACTGTTTTTTCCAAGTACTGAAAGCAGCTTTCTTTTCCTCATCACTCATCGCACTGTATGTAATGGAGTTCTGAGCAAATGCTTTAAGGACTTTTAATCCTTGGTCCTCCCACGTCATTGACATAAAAACAACATACCTAAAATTGCAAAATTTTGACAAAAGCATCCCTCTCACGTTCAATATGATAATAACACTTTTAAAACCTCTTTAGAAGGGTTCCTTTTGACGAGTCTACCACGAATATTCATACCACCATATATGGAAGCTGCGCGTTAAAAGGATGCCGTAGCACGTTAAATTGAGCTAAAACGCGTTTCGTTGCCGTTTTTAACACGCTTTTATTAGCTTGGGTTGTATCCATCTATCTATCTATCTATCTATCTATCTTTCTATCTATCTATCTATCTATCTATCTATCTATCTATCTATCTATCTATATATCTATGTAACAGAATCTTTGAGCCTAATTTTTACCAACTTCCAGCGATTCAATTTCTTTGAAACTTTGCACACGTATCAAGGACCGATGACAATGCAATAATTTAAAAACAGTATCCCGTTATCCTGATTAGGACCGCCAGGATAAATAAATTCCTTTACAGATCCTCTTTGAAAGAGTAAGCGAGCTAGAGCTAGGCGAGTGATCTGCGCATGCGTGCAGTTTCAGTCTTACATGCATACATACATAAATAGTTCGTAAAACAATTCAATATTACATGACCGCAGAAAACTAATTGATATATCGAAGTAAAAATGAAAAATAAATAAAAACTAAAAAACACGCTTTTATATGCAACCGAACTAAAAATTAGAAAATAATTTTTTCATTACAAAGAGTTTGTCACTTCAGAATAAAAGCGTGGGGTGCTTAATATATTAAATGTTATAATTATTCTATTTGCAAATATCTATGAGGGAAAAGTTATGAAAAAATATGTAAAATGCACCCACGCTTTTTACTCTGAGAAGTGACAAACTCTTTGTAATGAAAATTATTTTCTAATTTTTAGTTCGGTTGCATATAAAAGCGTGTTTTTTTAAACTATTATTTATTTAAATATTTGTTTTGGAAAAAGTTGTACCTATATAGAAACTTTTTCCAAAACAATTATTTGAAAAACGGCAGCGAATCGCGTTTTAGCTCAATTTAACGTGCTACGGCATCCTCTTAAACCAGCTTGTCAATGTCAAATGTTTTGGGTATCGGACCGGGTAAACGCGGCACTTTTTTTTGTCGGACAAGTCTACCACAATGTTCTTTTTTTTTATCTTTGGACAAACCACGAAGGCTAAAAGCCTAAATACTAACGTACCGTGGGTGTCTTAAGCGAGGTAAGAGGGAGTTTGTTGACACGGGACTTAAATACTTGAAGATTTGGGAGGGAAGGAAAGACCTCCGCGGGTAGCAGGTTCCACAATCTAGAAACTCTAGGGATAAAGAAACGAACAAAATGAGAAGTTCGGGGCCTGTTCAGTTGGACCGTATAAGGATGCATACGCGCGGAACCACGAGTTTCTCTGTTGGGAACCGTGAGTAGAGGAACTATACTGGACAATTCTTCAGAGCAGAAGCCATGAAAGTACCTATAAAAAGCGATAAATCCCCACAGCCCGACGATGGGCAAGGGAGGGGAGCCTTTCTGTAAGTAAAGGATCATTAATGAGACGAATAGCTCTTCTTTGAATAGAATCAAGAATGCTTAGGGTTGTGGGGGACGCCATGCCCCAGATATGGGAACAATATTCCAAGGGAGGTCGGATTTGGGACACATATAAAGTGTATAAATTATAAGCGGAAAAATACTTTTTGGCTCGAAAGAAAACTCCAAGCTTTTTGAAGCTGCCGTGGCTACAGATACAATGTGTTTTATGCCAGTTAAGGTTACTTTTAAATGTGAAACCCACAAGATTGAAGGTGTCTTTGCTCTGTAAAACTTGGCCGCTCATAACTACAGGATGAATATTTTTATTTTATGAGTTCTGCATGCAATTTTTAAACATTGTGCCAAAAATCGTAGAGGAAAGTAATCAAATATGGAATACCATTTTGTTTTTACACATAATTTGCATAAAAATTGTAAATGGGCCTGGTTTCGTGACTGTAACACTTACGATTTTTGGCACAATGTCTAAAAATTGCATGTAAAATATTGTGGTAAACTGATTCGACAAAAAAGTGATGCGTTTGCCCAGTCCGACCCCCGAAACATTTGACATTGAAAAGCTAAATTAAAGCCCCACTTCCATATATAGCGTTATGAATATTTGTGG
>JACEGR010004587.1:0-45993 GCA_014170235.1 Listronotus bonariensis
TATTTTTTTACTGTTTTAAATTAAATTTTTTATCCATTTGTCCTCTATTCATAGGCAATTTGTAGGTATTGCTTATAAAGTTCAATAACAAAATGGACATAATTATCTGTTTCCATTTTACGGTTACTAATTGGTGAACTTATTGAATATGTTAAGGTACTAGGCTAAGTAGTTATTTATTACGATCTTCATTAGCTTACTAATAAACACGGGTAATTGGCTGCCAAAATGTGCAGCATAGTTTTAGAAATAACTTTACATCAATCAATTTAAACCATGATAAATTTGGCAACTATGCTAATGGCTGCCAACGCCGCAGCAATTTATTTAGGTATAGTTTATTATCGGATGCAGCGCAAAAATAGTTCCTGCTGCATAAACTAACTACGTGCACTACTATGCATATGGAATTTCAGCAAGTAAAGGTTAATTTATAGTAAATTGACTTGGTCAGGAATGTTTAGGTTTTAATTTCGTTGCGTAGTTAATTCCAATAGGGACAATTTATTGGATCTATTTTATACATACAGAAAATTAGTGGAAATGGTTAATTGACTGTTTCCTAAAGTAGTCATTTACAGTGTATCACTAAAGCACAGCGTTTCTTAACCTGTATGGCACGCCTCCCCCACCCCGAGCAGCAAGCTGGCGTCTTATTGACGTTTCTCTATAGTCATATTTGGTCAGCAAAGACGTCATAAGATGACGACAAAATGACGTTAAATTGACCTTTCTAACTCACAGACAAAAGACGTCCCGTTAATGACATCTTTAAGATGACCAAAAATTTACGCATATTTTTTTAAGCTAAAATGATACGATATTTTAATTGAAAATTAAAATAGTAAAAAAAATCCTTACTGCTTGCAATTTCCTTGCACTGCAAGGTCGCATCTCTCGGGACACTGTCCTACCTGGAGATGCAAATTTTTACACTAGCTAAAGGTATTTCTTTCAAAGCTAATTGAGTTTACCAACCGCAGACAGGTATCGAACTATTTTGGTCTTATCGGTACGGTGTAGACGATAAGAAGCGAAAATATTGAATAAACGTAGTAGTTTATTGTCTATTACGCGATCTATCGGTAGAATTTATAGTTTTGTAAAATTATTAGTCTTATTTTTCTGTTATATGATATTTCGGTTGGATGTTGACACAAATCATATAATGTCAAAAAAAAATTCTGGCGGGTTTTCTAAACATGACGTCATTAGATTTTTATAGGCTAGTATGACGAAAAAATGACGTCAAAAAGATGTCGCTTCAACGACGTCAAAAACACTTCAGTTAAATGACGTTAAAATGACGTCACAAATTTGGTCTGATGACGTGTTATGACCAAAAATGACAAAAAAAGACGTCATAATGACGTCAGCTTGCTGCTTGGGACCCCAGGAAGTTGAATAATAATAATTTTAAAAATCGACCTTATATACAAAACAAGATTTTAAATCGGTGACCTAACACCTTATGCTTCTGTTAAATCCATATTAATACACCATAAATATTTTGTCTAACGAACATATTAACACACTAAATTTTCTGTAAACATTGTAAGTTTAAAAACAAATTGTAAACATTTATTTCTGGAAAATAAGCTGTCAAAATGTGATGGTATTTTTAAGTTCGTTTCTTGAAAAAGGTCAAATAGGTTGATTAATAGGCTATGTAGTTACCAGTAAAACTACAGAAAACAGAAAACTTTAACTGGTTATATATGTTCTTCTTTCTCGCGGCAGGATAAAATAGCAGAGACTACAATGAGACGAGTAACTGGTCCTAACAATTTGTCCATTGTATTTATCTCTTTCTGGTTTAACGCATTTTCCAATAAATATGTCTTTGTCTTTCATCATGGCAGGCTATCGTAGATGGAGCAATCATCGCTTTGCCCTGGTTGCCAAGTTGTTTACAATTTCTGCATGTAAACTTTAATGTCCTTTTTTGGCTCACATTTAATTAAGAGAAAGAAAATATACCATGAATCGAATATTTTTAACTTGACAACGTTGCCGCAGGCAGTCACGCCGAAATGTTAATCGATATTTGTGTTTGATATTTTTCAATGGCCGATTTGTTTGGACAGTTTGTTTACATTTTCTGTGATTTATTGTGTTTCGTGGTTTTTACACTTAATTGGACTTTGAATATTGACTTTTATTAGTGATCACAGTGTATATATTAAATTTGTGCCTTTCAACAGATAATTTAAAGTAATACTGACATGGTTATCTGTAAGAAAAAATCTTTATAAAAACCAAATAAATGACATTTTTAATAAGGTGTGTGTAATTATTGAACTAAACCCCAATATTTTATATTAATAGGAAACAAAAACAAGTACCTAACATTAAGGGCAAAAATAGCACAGCTATATAATTTGAATTTGGCGGGCAAACGATAAAGTCGACTCGCGCGCCATCTGCGTTTACCTGCCTTGAAGACAGACAAGGAAGGCCCAGCAGTTATCTCTTTCTCGGATAATTTATTTACATTTAGTTGCTCGTCTCATTCTTGTCTCTGAAAATAGTACAATTTGAGACATCTAAAAGGTGGTGGTTAAAATATTAATTTTGAATCCCTATGTTGGGATGCCTTAACACACTTGTTATTTACTGAATAATGTTTGACCTGAAATTTTTAAACTTGCAGATTCA
Organism: Listronotus bonariensis; assembly: GCA_014170235.1. Lineage (NCBI taxonomy): Eukaryota > Metazoa > Arthropoda > Insecta > Coleoptera > Curculionidae > Listronotus > Listronotus bonariensis. The sequence continues at coordinate 2,659 of JACEGR010004587.1, forward strand.
AAGTTTAAACTTTAAAATTATCACATATTGTGTTTTCATTTAGGATTGATTTTTTTGTACAATATTAATTAAATCTGCTATTTAATACTGGTTGCTTTTATTTACTACGTTGACCGTCACATTAAACATTTACAAATTATACCTCGACATAAAACATGCTCTAAGGCTTAAGGAAAACTAATAAAAAGAATTAATGAAATAATCTACGTGGTTTATAATGTGTTCTTTTTATATTTAAATTATAGATGTCCTTGAGTTCTTAAAGTAAGCTTATTAAAATAAAGGATTACACATAAAATAAAATCATATCGTAAGTGTATAGAGCTTATAACGTAAGGGTTCTTGTTGATATAATGACTGATATATTGATAATAGTAATACGCTTTTTATTTGAGTTAACCAGCTTATTTACGTGACTGTAACAGCTGCCAAGCCGCGATGTTCGGTGACCTTGAAATGGAAGTGTTTAACGATGGTTCTGATGCGCTTTTGGTAGCCGTGAAATTATTTACTTCTTTTTATAAATATGTATTATATTTTCCGTTTAATTTTTTTGTTTTCATTTATTATCGTGTGTCTTTTTGCCTATTTATTTTTATTAGGTGAAAGTTGTAGTGTTTGATAGTCAAATAGGGACAATTTACCTATAAGTTAAGGTCTCAGACACGATACTAAGCATCAGCGCCAGCGGCTAGCGTTGAGCGGAAAATGTGAGAGCGCTGTCTTTGATCTTTATGCGAGAATAAAAGAACTTGTTTATTAGTATTTTATTATTAGTATCGCTTAATGCGTCTTTAAACTTAATTTAAATATTTATTATTAAATTATTAAATTATTATTAATTTATTTTATTTGTGGTTTACCACAATTTAAAAAAGTATGCACGAAAACAACAAAAAATTGTTGTTTTTTTCATCTGTTTATAGGATTCTTTTTAGTTATAAACCTACTCTTACGTTCACCTGTTTGCAAATCTGAATTATACAGGTTGGGCCAAACACACACCTCCAAACTAATTCTATACTAAAAAATATGAAACAATTGTATATAAAAATTTGTCCTAAACGTCTTAGTTTTTAAACTACGGGATGTAGAAATTTTTAAAAAATTTATGTTTTATTATAATAACTTTTATACCAATTAAGATATTTTTAAAAATTTGGGAACCGCCTTTTATGCACCAAAACCCACTTTTTGGCACACAAGAAAAAAAAATTATCAGTGTCGTCCATGAGGGTTTAAGGTTAATATTTTTTATTTAAAAAACGGTACGACACTGCATTTTTTAAATAAAAATAATTTTTAAAATTCCTATTAAGTTTAACACAAATTTGTTTTTTGACTTTTTTATTTGATGCACGCTTTTCGCGTAAATAAATAAAAACCATTTCTTGGCATGGTCAAATTCCTATGTAAATAAGGAATAAATATCAAAGAAATTTTTTTACTGTAAAATTTGATATTTTCCATACAAAATGACCGTGCCGAGTAATGTGTTTAATTTATTTACGCAAAACCAGTGCATAAAACAAAAAGTCAAGAGAATAAATTTGTTCGAAACTTAATGGAAATTTAAAAAAATTATTTTGGACAAATGCAGTGGCGTACCATTTTTTATTAAAAATTATTAACCTTAAACCCCTATGAACGACACTAGTGTTAATTAATTTTTTTCTTGTATGCCAAAAAATGTGTTTTGGTGCATAGAAGGCGTCTCCCAAAATTTTTAAAAATATTTTAATTGGTATAAAAGGTATTTAAAAAAACATAACTTTTTTAAATTTTTAACACCCTGTCAGAAGCTTAGGACAAATTTTAATATAAAGCTTTTTATATTTTTTAGTGAAGAATTAGTTCTTCAAGTTTGGACGTATGTGTTTGGCCTACCCTGTATTTAAGTATATTTTAATTCCGACAACTTAATAGTTTTGATGATAAATAATAATATTTCTATTAGCATTATCTACATAATTTTACTAAGATTGCGAAATACCGTACAAAAACATAAAAATATTTATATTATGAAGGAAGTTTCAAGTTCAAAAACGTTTGTTGATTTAGCTAAAAATAGATATAGGGTTTCTCGATAAAGGGAGTCATATATGCTGATTTATTATAATATAATTGGGTATGTCATAAATACTTTAATAGTTTTACGGTTTTTTAAAATCTTTTTTTTAAAGTTTTATCCTAAAAGCGCAATCTCACTGGACACATTTGGTTGATCAACTATTGAAATGTGAAAATAAAAGCTAAAGTTTTTATTTTGGTTGATCAAGTTTCACATGCCTACGTGTGTTGGATAGACTACTTTTATGTTGCAAAAATACGCCTTAAGACAACATGCATAAACATTTTATTGCATATTAAAGCAGGACAGAAAACTGCCGGATAGTTAAGGGATATTCCTTATAACTATCCGTTTTTCTCAAATTTCTCTCTATTCTCTCTCTATTTTTTTTTCTTGGTTTTGGTCCCTTCAGGTCCAATCCACCACTCTCCCCTTCGGGTCTATGCTTTCCAGGGCTTCGTCGACGTAAAATCTGGATAATCGAGCTCGTAGCTCCCAGAAATTCCAAAAAGAAAACAAACAATTCAACAATCGATACAATGCATAAATTGTCGGCTGTCAAACCAAGATCTGCTACTGGTGTTACGTATAACCTTCACTTTCACTACTGACAGTTCCCATGGCACGCCCATCTATTTCTCGCCATTTAAGAAATACCTCGTGTTCACCACCAAACAGGATACCATCAGCTTATAGGAATCTTCGCTCACAGCGCTTAGATCCAGAAGAAAGATGCCGTCAATTTAGCGTGACTCTTTCCTTGATCCCCGAAGGTAAAAAACGTTCGTACGACACCTCTAGCCGCCACTCCGAGAGTAAGCGAGACACGCATATACTGTTGACTTACCCCTCCAAACTAATAGTGCTCTGACTTTTGCCTCCAAACCAATTGAATTAAAAGTCGCAGATACAAAGCAATATCATGTTTTCTTTGTTTTTACTTATTTACCTAATTTTTTTTTTTTAGACTAAAAATTGGCGATAGATACCATCCGAAACGTCGTGTATCAGTTACAAATAAACACGTTTGAATTTCAAGAAAGTTGTATTAATTATCAAATCATCTTGACTAGTGTAATAGTTAATAATAATTAATTCCTATTATTAAAACACACACATAAAACATAAAATCAGTTCATATGACTATAACATACGAATTTTATTTTATTATTAATTATCCGTATCCTTCCGAAAAATGACTTTGGCATATGCATAGGCATATTTTTCTAGGCGCTAAAACTATTCTCGTGTAATGCATACAATTAAAAGTATTTATAGTTCAAGAAACACTAAACTGCGCTTAATGCCTTGGAAACAAGGCGGTTATACTATATTCCTTCAATTGAAGAAGGCCGTAAAAAAGAAACAATGCCAAACACAGTCACGGTCTGGTGATTCTAAGAGTGAAGTTTTATGTCTTTCTTGTAAATTTCCTGGCATTTTCTAATGCGTTTGGTATGTTCTATTTGTTATGAACATGTTTACAGAGACCTGTGTATAGGTAAAATGTTGTACCTTAATATAATATTACCACGTGACTTTTAAAGAAATATAGTCACACATCAGAATACTGATGATATTCAATTCCTTGTGAAGCTGCTGGAAATTGTGCAATGATAAAGAATCATATCATATTTTTTTGCCGTTTTAGCTCAAGCTAGCTTCAACTATTCGATATGAACGTAGTGAATATCATTTTATTCTAAAAAATTTGCTTCCTAGAGCAACATCATCATTGTGTTCTATTCAAAAGTCCTTAACAATATGTTTTTAAAATTAACTATCACAATTGAATCACTCTTTCGTAAAAGTTAATTCCATTAAGATAGGTCACGTATGCAAGTATGCAGTTTGCAGTGCAAACAATAAACAAGTTAAACTCATGATTTAATCTAAACAAAACTATATTATAGTATTTTCAACGTTTTAATCTATTAATAGACCTTTGCATCAACAATCAGTCAATTATTAGAGAGTTCAGACAACTATGTATATTGTAGTGCGTATCCGATATTCGCCTAAAACCAAAAAAGTTAAATTTGAAAATAAGTATCTTAAATAATATTTATTAACTACAGAAAATAAAACGTTGACTTCTCCATTATTTGGAAAACAAAATAGTTTGAAAAAACTTGGTTCTCCACGTAAACACAATACAATTTAATTGTCAGCCTAGTCATTTGTTTGCCTAATTTTATCGTGTAGGAGTGATTAACAAATATTTTAGTCAACGATCGCTCTAAAGCCGCGTACAGACAAGTCTAATGCAACGTGCAACTTATCATGCAACGTAACATGCAACGCAACCAGCAATGCAACAAAGCGTCTTATTGTGGTTGCTGCACCCTTTTCTAAAAATAGGATTATCCGCATTTGAAACGAACATGTAGACCAACGAGTTTGCACTACGGGATCTGTTTTATTTTAATATATTCCTTGGTTGAAGAAAAACCGGCCAAAAAAGATATCGTCCCGGGTTGAGAACTCAGTTATTTATTAAAAAAAGGTTGTACAAAATGTATTCCTCTTTATTACTTTTATTAACTTAATTAATATTTTCTCTTTCGTCCCTATTTTTCTATTTCTTCTTGCAACATTACTTAAACACGTCCAAACTGATACTGCGAACTCACATGGAACGCCTCTGAGTTCGCGTAAAAACCGACACCTGTGTCGCAACGAACGATCCAGCGCGCATTTCGCGCAACCGTTTAAACGAACGAATCTTGTTGCGTTGCATGTTGCATTACACCCGTCCCTGTACGAGGCTAAAGGTTTGTCAGGATACTTCACAAAAATAAAACTGCATCATTATGTCATACATGTATTAAATATTTTTGTTATTAGTTGCTTAAAATATAAAATTGTCACCCGTCATCTTCTACGTCCAAATTTTCTTCATTTTTTAGATTGTTTTGTCTTGGTATAGTAAAACATGCGTTATTCCATAAGAAAAAAAATGTCTTCTATATCTAATAATAAATTAATCATTTTTCTCATAAGGGGAATTGCTATGGTAACGACGATATTGCTCTATTGGGGATAATAACTGTAATAAACAGACATACTTTTTACAATTACTAATGGTATATTTAAACACAAATCAGTAAGTTAATACCTACCTTGACACGAAATTACTGATACTTTAATAATTATTTACAAATGTATAATGGAAACAATTTAATATCATATTATTAAACTAGTAAATAGTCTTGTAATCATACTTAAGAAAACACTACAGAAAAAAAAAAATATATTTCAAATTATTTAAAAAAAATGTTATGTAGAACCGTTTTAATTAAAATTTTGTATCTGACAACTGGTACAAGATTAAAAAACTTGTTTTGTTTTTATTATAATCACATGACCGAATAGAAGCATGCAACAATAAGAGGTCTATAAATAGAATTAATTACTTTAATCTACATAGTTTTTTTTTATTTGCATTGCATTTTTATTAGTCTTTGGATTTAATAAACCTACCTATTATTATTGTTTTTGTGACTCGAATAATAATACTCCCACATAATTATATATTTTTTTGTTCTGCATTAAAACCTGTTTTAAAATTTAAAAATAAATATTAAAATATTATTTACCACATAAATTAGTTTTATTACATGTATTTGAAAACTACATAAGTAAATTTCTATATTTTAACGGTTTATTTGTTTAATTTTTAATGGAATAGTCAAAGTTATGTTGAGTGAAATGTTTCTTGGGTTACTAAAAATATTTATGTTTTACCCATCTATTATTGATCTGTAATACCTTAGAAGAGGAATAATGTTATGGTAGCAATAATACCTGCTATCACACCTAGGGCATTATAAGCAGGCATTATGATAATGCCCGCTTATAATGCCCTAATGCGCTAATATGGAAATTTTATTGCTTATCCAATTTTATTCTTCTCACAATAAAGATCAAGTTTATACAAAAAATAATTTTATGACTTTGTGTACCAAGTAGATATCATCAGGAGCCTTCTTAATAAATTTTAATATTTGTTCTCCTTCCAAAACTTTAGACTTCTTCGGGACGTATCCTTTCGACTTAACTTTTAAAAAAGATATGAGACGATGGTATTGCGAAATGTCTATATTTTCATAGACCATCAACGTAGACCTTCGGGTGGAATACTTGGTCCAGAGAGAGTTCGGACTGTATTTTTCCGACTAAAAATATTAAAGTTTGTTAAACGTATGTATTAAAATAAAATCAATAACTTACCAGTTCCTGAAAATATGCCATTAAAACGGTTTCGGTTATTTGAAGAATTGCGTTCGCATCTTTCCAAATACCAAATATGCCATACTCCCGATCATACTGTTGCCTCGGGTTGCCTTGATTTAACTGGCAAAAGATTTTCGGTCGCTTTTATGGCCTTTTCTCTTATATTTTGTGGAATTTCTTCCATTTTGAGCAAATCGTTAAATAAAAAATGCCAACTGACTAACTGATAAAAACATCAAAGTCAAACTTAACACCAGTCATTATCTACTTACGTATACAGGTACAGGTGCAACTTATTTTTTATATTGCGAATGAATAATGTAATTAGTCATTGAAAAACTCTTTTTGGGTAAAACATAAAGCATTGTATGCACCATGGGCTTTACTGGACTATAATGCCCATCAGGTCGGAATCTAGCCCTCGGGCTATTTCGACCTTCAGGGCATTATAGTCCTAGTAACGCCCTTGATACATAAATAGCTATAAAATATTGAGGTAATTTATTAGTTAAAAATGTTACATTAGCTAAAGTTTAGTTTAGGTTTTATTAAAACTTATTAAAAAAATATTTTAATTATTGTCTAGAAAGTTAAGTATGTCACTATAATTACGACAAATTTTAATAATTAAAAAAAGAGATATCCATAATTTAAATTAAAAATTTAACTTTTTGACTATATGTCCTCTTTTACACTTCGTTACTTGATTTGACACTAAATTGGTACCCAATGTTCAATTTAACACCAAAAAATAACAACTTAATAAAACTTGTTTTTAAATTAAATTTAAACATTTTTAAAATTACTTTTTAAGCTTTATTTTTAATCAAGTTGACGTTGCTTCTAAAATAAAGGTAAAAAACAGTAGTTAAGTAATTTACAAGGAAAGGAAAATGTTAAAATCTTACAATTAGTAATATTTTTCTTTTCTAAAAATATTAATTAAAAATTAGTACTGCGTTTTCTTTAGAGATAATTTCAACAGCATTAACAACGGAAAATGAAAACAACCCTTTCAGTAATCTAGGGAATAAAACAACCGATTTGCAAACACTTCGGGGTGAGATTCCATTGCAGTCATAATACTTGTCTTATAGAAAGACAGGTAGAATTAAAAACAAATATTATTTAAATATACTAATAAACGTGTAAATTTACGTGTGAATATAAAATTAATGATTAATTAAATTAATTAAATTATTTTGAATTTTAAATTACTAAAGATACTTTTTTTATATATAAAAATCACCCAACCCAAAGGTGGCTATTAGCCTAAGATTCGAATAGGAAGCGATCTTCACCCATTTGCAGGGCCGTATTAACCGTTTGAGGCGCCCTAGGCTAGAATTCCCGAAACGCCTATTTTCCACCAAAAATATTTTTGAAGAGCAAAGAAAATACAGCTCCTCATCCTACCTAGCGCCTATAAGGTCTTTTCCTCCTTTTCGCGCCTAGACAAATTAAGTTACCAAACTGTACCGTGGCTCTCTAGTTAGCTCTATCTGATCGACGTATATCAGTTATTGTGGACGGCCATTCTCCTCAAGCTTTCACCAAGTAAATGCTGGAGGTCCCTCAGGGCTCAGTTTTGGCACCAACGCTGTTTCTGCTTCACATCAACGACCTTCTCTCGTCCATAACCTAATCTCGATTCATAGTTTCGTCGACGATGGTACCCTTCACTCCAGTTTTCAGGTTCCTAAACCCATCACTAAACGCTTGGAAAACAAACGCAGAGCGATGCAGATATCTCTTTCGCAGGATCTTTATTTAATATTGGATTGGGGCGCAAAAAATCTCGTCCATTTTAATGCATCCAAAACACAATCATGTTCCTTGTCGCGAAAAGAGTCATCAAATACTTATCCTCTACTTATGAGCGGCCAAGTTTTACAGAGCAAAGACACCTTCAATCTTGTGGGCGTCACATTTGAAAGTAACCTTAACTGGCATAAACACATTGTATCTATAGCCACGGCAGCTCCAAAAAGCTTGGATTTCTCTTTCGAGCCAAAAGTATTTTTCCGCTTCTAATTTATACACTTTATATGTGTCCCAAATCCGACCTCCCTTGGAATATTGTTCCCATATCTGGGGCATGGCGTCCCCCACAACCCTAAGCATTCTTGATTCTATTCAAAGAAGAGCTATTCGATCTCATTAATGATCCTTCACTTACAGAAAGGCTTCCATCTCTTGCCCATCGTCGTGCTGTGGGGGATCTATCGCTTTTTATAGGTACTTTCATGGCTTCTGCTCTGAAGAATTGTCCAGTGATAGTTCCTCCCTCACGGTTCTGCACAGGAGCAATTCGTGGTTCCGCGTGTATGCATCCCTATTCGGTCCAATTGGACAGGCCCCGAAATTCTCACTTTGTTCGTTCTTTTATCCCTAGAGTTTCTAGATTGTGGAACCTGCTGCCCGCGGGAGGTCTTTTCCCTTCCCCCAAATCTTCAAGTATTTAAGTCCCGTGTCAGCAAACTCCCTCTTACCTCGCCCCAGACACCCACGGTACGTTGAGTATTTTAGGCTTTTTAGCCGCTCGTGGTTTGTTACAAAGATAAAAAAAACTTTTTTAAAAACTCCGCTGTCTGGCGGCTATATTTTATGGCGCCTAGGCTCCTAGCCCTAGTCAGCCTAATGGATAATACGGCCCTGCCCATCTGTTTGCAAGGATTGCTATAGGGTTTGCCCAAAAAATTATGTTCGAGGCTTAATTTAAATTAAAAAAATGCAAGCAAATTTTTTAACACACTTTATATAATGGCAACTTTTTATTTTGTTCACACATTCTTGGGCTAGTTAATAAAAAATATGTACGTTTATATAAAACAAAAATGTATCAAATAATTGTATTTTTAATTTTTTTATTTTAAATTTAAACAATTTTCCATGGCTCCACCTATGAAATTAGAGAAGAACAAAAAGTAATATATTAGTGCTGTTGTGTAGAGTTTAAAAAAATCAAAATTTCGTTATACAGGGTGTGTCAAAAATTGTATGGTTGTATTTTTTTTTAATAATAATACAGCCAATGGCTGCAAAGCTTTTGGGCAACCCCTGTAGGGATACTTTTTGTTTAAATACCCAATATTAATACCAAACAGTTTTATTCTGGTAAGCAGATGAGGTGCAGTTTACTTCCTATTCTTATCTCAGACTATATCTGCCTATGCCGGGTGCTGCTCCGTCGAGGCGGGACATAGGGAATCCCATGTAAATTTTGAAGTGGTCCAATATTGGCTCCCCTAATTATTTTAGAAGAAAATATAATTAGGATTTTTAAAGAGCACGAAAAGTTATACCCAGTGTACAAATTTCAGCTCTTCTCAGTCCGCCAGCTAAGAGATAAATGCTAAAATAAGTTACGAATCTCCTATCTTCTTACCCGCCTTGTATTATTAGAAGTTTATAATAAAATACTGGAAAAATTATTTAACCTCTTACTCTCAAGTTGTCAGATCAATGTCACATCATTCTTAAATAATGAACTACTTAAATCAAGAAAAAATCACTATTATAAAATGGTTTTACCAGGGAAATAGTTATCGAAGAGTAGCGGACATGTTTGCAGCCTATTTTCCCAATAGGCCAATACCAAGTAAATCGACAATAGAACGGACGATAAAAAATTTGAAACTACAGGCACAATAATCAATAATTGCAAATGTAAAGAAAATCGACGTGATCTTACGCCAAACGATTTTTTTCTATGGGGACATTTAAAAACTAAGCTACCAATAAAAAATATGAAAATTTAGTCCAGCTAAGGAATGCTATTTCCGCTGAATGTGCCAGAATATGGATGTACCAACTAGCCAACGTAAGAAATGAGTTTTATAATCGTTTGGGTTATTGTCTGGCAGTTAATGGAGGAATATTTGAACATTTGATTAAATCCTGATATTTTCGTCATAAATTGATTTCTAAATGTAAAAAATTTGTTTTATTGTCTTGCGTAACTGTGAGTGCATGTGTTGGAATTAGCTGTAAACTAAAATGAAATGCGAGGATTCTTTTGAAATACCCGTATAAAATTGTTCAGTTTTGGCAATGACATTATAAATTAATGATCTAAATTGTCACTGATAAATCGATATGGTGTTTTTATTGTTGATTTCTAGAGTACAGCGTGCATAATGAGATACTACGTTGCAGAAGTATTAAGCAGTTTACTCTTTACTGGTTGGTTGAAAAATGCTCAAATTTTCATTTTGGGTGGAACTTACTGTGCTCTTCAATAAATCCTAATAGCATTTTTTCTAAAATAATTAGGGGAGCCAATATTGGACCACTTCAAAATTTACATGGTATTCCCTATGTCCCGCTCGACGGAGCAACACCCGGTAGAATAACTTTATAATAATTGCAACTTTATTATAATTAATTCCAAAGGCTGTATTTAATACGTCGTGATAATAAAACCACAAAACCATATGTCTTAAACATAATAAAACATTTGCTCCTTTTTTTGTAGTATTTTTTTTTTGTGTTTTGCGTATGAAACTGAAAATAATTTGTAAATCATACATATAAACGAATAACAAATAATTTATTGGGAGTAGCGTAAAAAACTGTTTTTAATTAGTTGTTTACTCAGAAAATGGCACTTTAAGTGGATTTTTGAGATTTACGATGTGGTCTAACTTAAAATTTAATCAAACTGTATCGCATTTATGTAAAGATAAAAGACCGAAAACTCTTACTGAGTAATATATTTTTACGACGCTTGATGGTGTTTTTGATTAATTGTAGTTTCTGAATGTTTTTAAATATTTTGACATGAATTTTGTGCCTTCTTTTAAGTCTAGCTTCTGAAAAGTTCTAGTCACAGCATTTAAAAACACGTCCAGAAAACTAGAACTAGCTTTAAACTAACTACAACTAACAATAGCCTAGTTTCACCGCGAGGCCCAATTAGAATCCGTGGACCAAACCCAGGATTTATTTTTGTTAGTTCACTAGTGTTTACCTACTTGGTTATGGATCAATTTAATTCACGTTTAATCCTAGTACCAAAATGACAGCTGAGCATATGACCAGAACCTAACCTCGTTTTTATCTTTTAAAACTGTATCGCTTTAAATTCCATTTGAAAAAAATTAGGAAAACAGTTTTGGTTAAATATTAACAAAATTTTAAAAAATACTAACAAACAACAAAATTATTAGGTTAAGACCGAAATTCAACGTCTTTTTCGTCGAAATGCGCACTATCAAAGATGAAGGTTGTCATTTTAGTCCCCTAAAAAGTCCGACGTGTTTACACCAAAGAAAATCATATTTGGTCACCCCATTTGAGACGGACTGAATTGGGTAGCAAATTTTTATGTTCAAGTGTTTACCATGAATAAAGTACGCGTGACGTCACTTAGACCTCGAACTAAAATTTGGTCCTCCGGACTGTAAACTAGGCTAATGACTACTATTCAATGCATCATGAGTTTAAAGGTACGTTTATATCTGACATTTAGTGCATGATATTTATGTCAGATTGAAATTTTGGCCTATGTAAACGGTAAAAATTTATGTCTGATATACATTTTATGATTAGTTTACATTAGCGAGAACTCCTGTCTGACATAAATTTCATGCAATAAACGTCAGATGTAAACGTACCTTTACGATTGTTTTTATTTTTAAGTAAAATATTGTGAACACCTAGTATAAAAAGTATACATTTTGGGAATTTTAAAAATATACATTTTGGGAAATTTAAATTTTAATTGGGTTACTTAACATTGGGAAATTTGGTACATAAAACAATACGTGAGGTGTCAAGGTTTAAAAAGTATAAATCAAACAATTTTTCTAGGTTACCTTATAATAATAAAACAAAAGATTAAACAGGCTGAGTCGCCTAGAAACGCAAAACAAACACTGAAAAATTTGATATTTAAAGAAGAGAGAAAGAAATCAAGGGGGATTTTCTTTATCAGAGAAGAAGTAGTTAGTAAAGTCAAGCATAAAAGTTAAAGTTTTAGTTAAGTCCCCGTACGGGCTATCCCTAGGGATATGCCCGTACTAAATTTAGTTAATTAAATAAGTTAAGTTGCTTTAAAAAAAATGTAAAGTTAGTTTTGATGGTCCACCGGTCTCATGGTCCCAAGAAGATAGTTCCATATGGTACATTTGCCCCAGTGACGTAAAGTGAGCCCTTATATGTAAATCCAAAATTTCACAACGTCACAATATAATAATAAATAATAAAACAATACACGTTTTTTTACTCGCGTGCGCAAAGTTATTACTCTTACTCGCCCGATCGCGTGCGCAGAAACTGTATTTGGTTGTTGGAGCAACGACAAATAAACGTCAAGACTAACAAAAATTGTTTTTAATAACTTGCGCAAAATGTCTTTTTCGTCCTTAAGGCTAACTGCTTTTGTGTTCAGAAAAGTATCACTTTGCACACTAACTATTTTAACTGTCGTCTACTTACCAAAGGTGGGTCGTTGATGACCTGACAAAGTTACATTTTCGGGAAATTTTTCGGGCTCCGTGATGTTTTTTTTTTTTGGTGCCACATGCAAATTCTTTTAATTTATGATAAAAATACGATTTTTGTATATTTTTTTGTTATATTTATATTCAAAAACTGTCTATGGATACTCGGTTTTACCATATTGTTTATTTACTTATATTTATAAATAAAAAACTTTTTTTTAAGTAATATTATATTGCTCACGAATTCAACACTGTGAAGTGCGATTGGAGAAGAGACGCGCAGTTCCAAGAAGCACTGTTTTTTGATCTTTGTAGAGCCTTTGATACTGTAAACCATGAGCTTTTGTTGCAAAAGCTATCTGTATTAGGGGTAAGAGGTGTTGCTCATCAATTGGTAGCATCATATTTAACTAATAGAAAGCAGGCAGTGGTAATAGATAATTCCCCAGGGCTCTATTCTGGGACCCTTACTGTTTATAATATATATCAACGATATGCCAGGGCTGCCCCCTGAAAACGATTGTTTATGCCGATGACACAAATTTTTTATTTCCGAATCCACCAAGGAAGCAACCATTACGAAGGAAAATCAATCGGTGGTTGAATTTAGTGACTGGTGTAAAAATAATGGGCTAGTATTAAATAGAAGCAAGTAATTTTTATGAATTCCTTTCAAAAATGCAACAATTTCCCAGAGTTGGTTAATTAAAGCAAATCATCAATCTATCGCTCAGATTAAAAATATACAAAATTCTGGTTACTTCTGTCAAAAGATATTTTACGAAGTAGCTACCTATTATTGGACAGATTCAAATTTTTTTTGAACATTAGGCTAAAAACAAAAACAAGCGTAATAATTAAACATAAATTGAAAGATTTACTTAAATCTTGCTAAAATCGAGTTTGGGATCATTTAAAACAAAAACAAGCAATGGAGAGAAAATATTGGCATGTTTTTCGACCTTGAACAAATTGCTGCTATCCAATACTATTTGTGTTAACCATGTTACCGGTTTCTTATTATTAGATTACTAAGTTGCGGTTAATAGTGGTGTTTTGTATTTCAGAATTATTCCTTTTGTCAGGAAATCACGTTTTGCAGTAAAACTTTTAAACAATAACCGTAAGAATATTGCAGGAAATTAGTTTATGATTATAAAACATATTTTAAATTAAAAATATGAATTTTACAAATGCGACATTTTAAATTAGGATTTCAATCAATATTTTTAAGGCAGTGTAGCTTTTTACTAAGGATAGGTATCTTAAAAACTGTTTGGTTTAGAGATAGGATATAATAAACCAAAAATGTTTAAAAATTAAAGTAAAACTTTTACCACAATGTTCACTTTAAAGGCTTGTACGGATAGTGTATTTTTATGACATTAGGGAGTAAGGTTCTTTAATCAATTTTAGAAAATTGTCTGGATCTTTTTGTAAAAAACTATTTACATTTTTGCAATTTCTTATAAAATATTTATATAGAGTGACCAGAATCTCTACCGATAAAACTTTAAGAAGTGAATCTGCAACAAAAAATAAGATAAAACTTCACTGGGCTCTACAGGGTATCAAAATAAAATAAGTTTTTAAAAATAACTTTTTTACCAGTCTAGATATATATATATATATATATATATATATATATATATATATATATATATATATATATATATATATATTTTTATTTTTAGTTTTGAAGACGTCTCTTATGCATTACGAAATATTTTTGGTCTTGCAAGAAAAAAAATGTATTTAACGTAAATATCTTAAATGCCACTGCATTACCTTAAAATATTTATTGGCATTGTCAAATCGCCATCTAATTAGAGAATAAATAAAAAGGAAAATTTTTACAGTAGAATTAGGTTGATTTTATTAAAGGCGATATGAAATGACCTTGCCGAGAAATGTTTTCTATGTATTTATGCGAAAGCTGTACATCGAATAAAAAAAAATCAAGGTATAAGATTTGTTTTAAACAAAACACAAATTTAAAAAAGTGTTTTAGTTTTGGAGAAATGCAGTAGCTTAGGTACCATTTTTTTTTCAAAAAAATTATTGAAAATGTCTTACAGACGTTAAAAAAATGTCTTTAATAGTAAAAAGACGTCTGTTAAATTTCTCGTTTTTTTAACACACTGAATATCCAAAAGTATGACGTTAAAGACCTATACTAATGTAAAGTTTTTTTATTACTTTTTGTTGCAGAATCAACCCTTAAAGTTCTCGGTAAAGGTACCGAACATCCTGTATATACAGAGATGATAAGAAGAAAGAAAACATTATTTAATGTATACCTTTATCGGTGGGGGATGCACTTATAGATTTTTAAATATGTCAAAAAAAAAAGCTATTATTTTATTACCGCTTGCGGAATTTGTTCGGATCGTATCGGATTATATATTTTTCGTTCCCCAAAATATTTTTTTTTAAATAAAAAAACCGCCACGCTCGAGAATTTAAACATGACGTTTTTTTTCAACTTCGTAGCCCTTCGCTCTCTTTACTTTTTTTTTAAATGTCAGGTTAGTAGAATAAATAAGCCGGTTTTGGCCTAGCGTGTAAGGCGTCAGGTCATTGAGCGCACAACCGACGTGAGGTGGATTCAAAACCTGCTGGCGACCAAGGTTAGAAATTTAATGGTAAGCTCAACAAGCCGTAAAAGTGCAAAATGTATCGATGCTAATAGCCAGCAAGGACTAAAGCGCCGGAACACACTTTGCCGTGTCCCGCGCAACCGGAGACATGCGGACTCCACTTAATTAGTAGATTCGTTAGTCCCCCTGGGTGGGACAAAGTCTTAAGTTTAGATTAGAACCGTGGTCCGTTACCCACGTAAAGCTGTAGGTCCCGTCTGGCTGACATCACCCAGACGTAAAAAGACAGGGTGCACAGGAAGCCGAGCGGCTTCAGTGCTTGGTTATCCCGGCCCTATTCTAAGATCTAGTAGAATATACACTGACGCGTTTGAAATTTTTTATGGATATATTTTTTGTTTATTTCAATCAGCCCTGTATACGGTGCACATATTTGGTGGAGGTACTTAACCGGGTACAAGGTATCCTCCGGTATATTAATCTGCCGCGCTGTAGTAAATCTAGAAATCGCCTTTGGGGGCTCTCTTACCAATATAACTAAAAACTTAAATTTTTTCATCCACATATTCGGACGTTTTAAAATCCTAATTACTTTCTAAGGAAATATCATGCTTATTATAAATTTTAGGGCCCCCTGTATGGTATATTTTTAAGTAGGTATTACAGGTAAATTAACTCCATACGTGCTAAAATTTAAATCATGTGTCTTAAATTTGAGTAACAACTAACAACTTACTTGCTTAGTTTGCCAGTTTTTTTTCATCGTTCATTAAAATTAATTAAATAACACCACCAAAACTTCTTAAGGTTTTTCAGAACCAATTTTCTTTTGTAAACGGTTGTCTTAGCAAGTTGGCATTACCCCCAAAAAGTCTGGTTAGTTTTCTTTTATTTGAATTTGGAAGTTTCTGACTCCTCAATTTAAATTTTCAGTAGCGTTCATGCAAAATAAACTGTGTTAAATATAATTTTTATTCACGTGTTTTCTCTTTATAAAAAGGACTTTTTATTAAATAAAGATTTAGTTTTTAATATTTTTTCAATGTTTATTATTTTTAGTATTAGAAAAAGAGTTTTCGACTTCTAATGTCTTCATTTTATTTATTCACACAACGTTTTGGGCAATACTATCTCTATGCGTTTTCAGGTGTAAACGAACCTAATTCCCAAAGCTACTGAGTTTATATACAGGATATTTACCCTTGATTAAAACCAAATATTTCGCCCATTTTGTTAATGATGGTGGCTTAAATACGAAACGTCGAATTCTAAATTTATTGTAATTTAATTATAAAGAAAAAGAGTGGCAATAATAACGCGTCGTTTGTTTTTAAATATATATCTATTCATCCAAACAGAGAAAAACAGTATATACTGTTTCGTAATTTTTTTTTTAAGTAATTTTGAAACGGCTGCAAACTTTAAAATTTTTAAAATGGAATATTTTTAAGCATAAAAATACGCTACTTTGCCCAAATTTAACCAACTCCATATCTCTTACCGTCTCCGAGATCTTAATGGTATACAGCCATTATAACATTATTCGCGCATTATACGGTTTTATGCTTGCAAATCAAAACTAAAACATCTTATTTTATACACGCCGCTGAAGTACAGACAATTTTATAAGATACGAACTTCGAATAAATAAGAAAAGAAGTTCCTTTTATTCAACGAGCCCGCCGAGGAGGCGAACCGAAAAATTAAAACAATCAGTATTTTTTGTTACCTTAGCAGAGTAGCGCACAACAATACCAATTTTTTGCTATCGGTCCTTTACTTTTTTTATTGCTGTTATTTTGTTCTTTTATACTTCTTATCTATTCTTTTATTAATCTCTTCAAAGTTTAACGATCTATCTATATTTGTCTCAAGATTA
This sequence comes from Listronotus bonariensis, assembly GCA_014170235.1. NCBI lineage: Eukaryota > Metazoa > Arthropoda > Insecta > Coleoptera > Curculionidae > Listronotus > Listronotus bonariensis. The sequence continues at coordinate 19,891 of JACEGR010004587.1, forward strand.
TCACCAGCAAGTATAAAGATTATAATTGTTTAACTCGTTCTTATCATTATAAATGTCATAATCAATTAAAGTTATTGTTTTTGCCATTTTTTACAATAGTTTTTATATAGTTTGTTGGATGACAGAAAGATAATTGCTTCAATAAAAGCTATTTTGAATTCTTATCTCAATGCAAATAAAACATAAGATACATTAAGTTGGTTGTTATTGTGTTGTTTATTGACAATTACAATTTAACACAGCAGTATTTTGTTGCTTGGATAATAGCATTTTGATTATAATTAGTTGTTTATTATTTCTAAATTACCTGACCGTTTTTGATTTAAATTTGTTTTACCTATTATTTTTTAACTTGTAGTGTTCTATTTTTAGACACGACAAACCCAAAATTTAATTTGCTATTTGCAAAATAAAAATTTTCTTTATTTAGGTAATTTTCTTTAGGCCCATCTGGTTTAACTGGTGGTTCATGGCCAGACTGGATAGGAAATCCCATGTAAATATTGATATCATTAAATATTGGATCTTTTATTAATTTTAACAGTATTGTAATGGGTCATTTTAAAGACATTATTAAGTTAAGCTCACACACTAAATTTTATTATTTTCTTATAAGCCGATAAAAAGTTATTCAAGAAAAACTATTTATTAAATCGTTTTATACCTGGTTTATACCGTAATTAATTCACCAGTAATAAATAAATAATAATGAATAACTAATAGAAAGTAACACGTCAATTAAAAAATTAACAAGATATTTTATTTATTACTGGTCGAATCATAAAGTTATGTATCAAGTAAACAACTATTTGTCTTAAATAAAATTTAATTGGCTTATTATAAAATACCGAAATTTTGTGTTTAAGCTTATCTTATTAACGTTCTTTAAAATAGTCTTATACAATTTTGTTGTAAACTTAATAGGAAAGCCAATATTTAACGGTAATTTACAGAGGATTTCCTCTAGCCAGTCTGACTATGCACTACCCGTTATATTTGTTGTGACTCGCATCTTTAAAGATTATCTAACAATCATTTAAAGTTAATATTAAAACCATTAAATTATTTTTACTAACTGAAAATGGTCAATATCAACCTATAATGCATATTAACAAATCTCTAAATTGTTAGCATTAAAATTATTTTATATTTTGAACAACACTGCTACATATGTAAGTCTTATAATTAACAAAATCAAAATAACATAAATTAGCCATGCTAAGGTCAGGAATTGCCCAACAAATAATAAATTGCCAGTTTATTTGCGGGCATTTAACCGCAGTCAAAATAATAAAATAAATTAAACATTAGAGATTAAGTAAAGCATTTTGCTTAAGTTTGTAATTTTTGATTGTTCTGGATTAAAATAAATTTTATTTTTACTATTGTCATTATAGTTATATTTTATATGAAAAAAGTTATTTCTGGCATTATAGAAGAAATTTAATTTTTTCGTAACCATTTGTCAGTCTTTTTAATATCAATGTTAAAAATTTAAAAAAAAAGTAAAAATATATATAAATTTCTTATTTTATCTGCATATTTAACAAAAATAACAAATTTGACTTTACATACATATAGGTATTTCTAAAAATTAGCAATCGTAAAATAGTTTGATAAAAAGTGCCTTAAAAGTATTAGTTTTAAAAAATATTGCAAAGTACACATTTTGAAAATAAAAATCGACAGATATGGTTAAATTTTAAAATTATCATGCTTAAAGGATCATTATCTTGAATTTTAAAAATATTTGATTTATTGGTACAATATTACCAAACGGTATATTGTTTTTATCTTATAATTACTTTGGTAAAGCTTTGATTTTATTTTAATTGATGCTTATTGCAAAACAATATTACGCATATAAAAAAACTAAAAAGCTTTAAATTTTAATATTTTTGGTAATTGTCTAGAAACTGTTCACAACTCCACATTCGTGATCAGCGCCCCAAAAAACCCCTCGTTTACCAAATTTGGTCAAAATCGGAGTTGTGGACAATTTCTAGACAATTACCATATTACACGAATTGTATCCGCAGTTGGTTTTTGTGAAACATTTTTAAATATTAATACTAAATAGAAAAATTGCTTTTTAATGCCTCAATAATTATTAGAGCATTCGCACAATCGTGTCGCCTTTCTAGGCTTGATCAACGGTGCTGCATACTGTATATATATATATATTATCAGTGGCAGATTTGCCACCGAAACATCATTTCCTAATTAGAAGTTTTTTGGGTTTTTTCTTTATTTTGTCTCAGGCAACCGGCCACTTTATAGGGGTCTTTAGGGCTGAACAGGGTCAGCTAGTATACCTGGGGACCAGGATCAAAGCGGTCCCATTCTTTCCAGATAGATTTTGGCGTGTACCCAATAAAAAAGAGCATTGAATTTAACGCACATTATTTAAGCCCGTCCTTTTAAAATACTTTTATTTTCTTCTTTAAATTTAGACTTTTTAAATATAAAAAAAACTAAAGATGCTAGTTAAAAAAATGAAGCTATTAAAACAAAGTAAAAAAAACTAAAAAAAATCCGTTTTTTTTATACATTTTCATATTAGGTAAAATTCACTTTATATTTATGATCTGGAGCGGATATTTTACAAATTTGCATCAAAATTCAATTTAAATCTTGTAATAAATTGCTTTAAATCATAATTAAAATACCGGTTCGTTTGATATTAAATATTATTCTAGAATAATTTGTTTCTTATCGAAGCAATCTTTTTACTTAGTAAATCAATTTTTTTAAAACAGTATACAGAATAAAAATATTTATACAGGTCCCTAGTTTTTGAATTTGGTATAGCTAAAATAACCGTACTCGGCCCATTTCTGTTTATCTGCCATAGCTATCTTCTTCTTCACCCAACTTCAAAATATTTTCAGCAAAATACTTAAAAATTTCTACCTTTTTTTTCTGGAACACTTAGCATACATTTGATACTTCGGCACAAACCTTTGGAGACACTCAGTAGATGAAAAAATAATAAAGTTATGGAAGTACTTATTGTTATAGCAGAAATATACCATAAAGGTCAAAGCACACTAAGCGCTCAGGTCTCGGTAGGCTTACGTACCGAGACCTGAGCTCCTAGGTGCTTTGACCTTTAGTATAACAATAAACATAGCAGCATAATTTAGTAATATAAAAAAGTTACCTAATAAGCATTATTTTCAACTAATATTCGACAACTCACAAAACATAAAGTGGGCTGTAATAAAAGCTTCATAAAATATAATACTTTACTCAGTTCTATACTGTGTAAACATGATAAAATACTTAATAAAATATTATTTTGAAAACGTGTCGTAACTCAAAACCAAAAGATTGGTTGCTTGAATGTGACGAAAGGACGAACGATCTCATTGTGAAAGAAAACAAAATAAAATAAGACCCTTACACTTACTGTTACTTATTACACTTATTAGATTATTTCAGAACTAGCTAGATTGATTTCAGAAGCTTAGTCCTCCTACCTATGTAAATTATTGGTAAATATAGATCGATAAAGGGTATTTAGAAATGTATTGGCTATGTAAAACTTGGTCGATAATACCAAAAATTAATTTAAAACTACTTTTAAAAGTTTTACACTTGACAAAAGAAATTGTACGTAGAAAATTAATTATTAAATAAAGAAGCTTTATAATTACCAAAATTAAAATAATAATTAATAATAATAATGTTGTTATATTTAAATTATTTTTAAATATAGATATTTAGTTTAATTTTCTAACAAAATAATAATCTTTCAAGTTACTGATCTGGCTAGATTGTCAATGTTATCACCTGCGTAAAACAAAAGTTATCGATTTATGGGCGAAAAAAGGTTTGGACGCTTGCGGGTACCAGTCATTTTCCGTCGTCACCGAATGCTTACGCGCGGGCGCCGATATGGTCTATTGTCATTGTCGGGCATAATTTAGCAACGCGTTGTCCGGGTTTTTTGTTAGGTGTACGGGAAGCAAGGTGAGGGACGGTGAGCCAATTTTGTATTTGGTCATGGCTTTTAATATACGCATGCTCGTAAACGCACCAATTTGTTTACTCCGCGAGATCGTAAAAATCCGGAAATGGTTTCTAGCCTGTGAGTTATCTATAGTTTCATTCTTGTTAGGAGTGATCACGTCCGCCATAAATCGCTAACCATTATTTTTAAATGTAGGGTTAACCTCTTATTTGGTACTTGCCGACCCGTGCCCACTTCGTTGGGCGTTATTAATTTTTTTCTCAATTTTTTGTTTAATCGTATTAAATTATAGCCTATAGCATTTTTAAATAGTGTAGTTTTCTAATTGTGAAAGAAATTTTATGATCGGTTCAGTATTTCCGAAAATTCGCTCTTACAAACAAACAAACAATCCAAGTTACAAACTTTTCCTCTTTATTTATAATATTAGTATTAATTAAATATCAAAGAAAAAACTACTTTAAATAAGTAAATTCGTTGCTTTTTTATTCTTATGTATTTTTATAAAAAAAGAAATCCGCTTCCGCAGAGAATCGAACCCGGGCCTCCCGCGTGAAAGGCAAGCATTCTACCACTGGACTAACCAGAGCTTATAGGCGTAGCTACTAACTTAATCCCTATAATATTAAGTATAGATTGATATGCATATGTCATTATTTTTCCCTGAAATTTTGTTTAATCATTATAAAATATAGCCTCTAGCACTCCTGAATAGTGAAGCTTTCTAATTGTAAAATAGTTTTTATGATCGGTTTAGTATTTCCAAAGATTAGCCCTTACAAAGTTATAGTTTATCCAAGATAGCCGACCCGTGCCCGCTTCGTTGGGCGTTAATATCTGAAGTTTTTGTTTAATCGTAGTAAATTAGCGTAGCTTTTTGGTCTTGAAATAATTTTTATGATAGGTTTAGTACTTGCGAAGATTAGCGGCTACAAACAAACAACACTCACACAAAGTTACAAACTTTGCCTCTTTATAATTTTAGGGTAGATTTAATTATTTACCTTAATCATAAAGTAACATACCTACGGATAAGAGAAACCATGGCATGCTAAAATTTTCGTACCGCTTTTGCGGCAGGCTCAGCGCTGCCTGGCGGCAGGCTTGTCATTGTTGCCATTTTACACTTTAAATGCGTCGGTCGAAGCCTCGCCTCGTGTAACATCAGCGGTGGGAAGACACGTAAGCTGACAAAAATGACTAACTGGCGGTATTTCAACGAAAAACGAATAAAATTATATTGGGAGTTTTCGCATGACCTGTCCTTAAATCGGCTATTCCATGATAACTCTTATAATTTCCTTACTCTATGCCTTAATCTAACCCACCCAAGCAGCACTTAAACGGACTTTTAAGTGTTATTATTTTAAATCATAACAATAAACCAATAATATCATTTGTTTGTAATTTGCAGAAACCTAACGCAGTTATTGACGAGAACTGGAGCATAACAAAATAAACAAAATATTAATTTAGACCATTAACCTCTTAAAGAAATAATTTTTATCTTATGTTGATTTTGGAATAAGAATGGTTTATGTTTCTTAAATGCGGTCTTGACGTAATTGGCCGCTTATAAGAAATATTTGTTTTGAACATCTGTTTAACATATTATTTTAAGACAAGTTTAAAAACGTGTATTAATATTGTGCAAGTGCTTTTTAGGTTTAAAGATGCATTTCGATATTATTTTTTTGTCTGAGAATCTTTTATTAGTGATATTTTATACGGCAATGTTATATATTTAACTTTTTCATTTCAAAGGCAGTTTACCACTTTTCAAAATTTTATTACATACAGAATCAGTGCATAAATTGTATTTTAAAAAGATTTTTGGTAAAATTCTAATATTAGATTGGAATTAAAGCTTTTTTCACAGCATTAAAATAAATTTGTGTTATGTATGTTTACACTGACCAGTATAAATGTTAAACAATGTGGATTTTTTTAATTTTATTAAAAATCTTTGCATATTTTAAAACTACAGAACACTGATTAAAGTTTAAATAAATCCTACCTTAAACGAGGTCGATACAAATCTACAAATATAGCAAAGAGAGAACTACCTTTATTTTTAAGCTTAAAATAAAATATTATATTAACAACTTGCCTAAAACACAAGTTTAAAAAATGTTTAAAATCCTTCTGTTTAAAAATTAAAAATTAAACAACTTTTTTAACGTATCGCTTAAAATAACTTTTTTAATAATCTTTATTGCGTTTATTTTCGACACACCATCAAATATATGTTATTCTTAAAGCATTTAAATAGATTTAGGTCATTTAAAATATAAAGTTTTAGTTCAATTAAACTAAAATTTAAATGATCCTTAATAATAATGTTTCACATGGTCCTCGTTAAAAAAATCCTTTACTTTACAGATTTATTATTTATTTTATTTATTAGATTAATTTACTATTAAAGCATTTGTAACGATTTTAAAAATTTATAATTTATTTTAGGATTAATCCTAGCACAGAACAAAAACTTTAAACTAAATTATTAAAAAATCCGTAAAGTAAAGGCCTGTTTTTATGAAAAAAAAAACGAAACATTATTCTAAAGGAACTTTTAAATTTTATCTTAATTGAACCAAAATAAAGCATAAATTTACGTTTGAAATTTTTAAGATTTCTTTTTCGAGCCAAAAAGTATTTTTCTCCTTCCAATTTATACACTTTGTATGTGTCCCAAATTCGACCCTCTCTGGAATATTGTTCTTATGTCTGGGGAATGGCATCCACTACAACCCTCAGCATTCTTGATGCCATTCAAAGAAGAGCTGTTCGCCTTATTAATGATCCTTTGCTTACTCAAAGACTTCTTTCTCTTGCCCATCGTCGAGCTGTGGGAGATGTATCGCTTTTCTATAGATACTTTTACGGCTTCTGCTCCGACGAATTATCCAGTATGGTCCGTCCTCTTGCAGCTTCCAACAGAGAAACTCGTGGTGCCGCACGTATGCATCCCTATACGGTCCAATTGGATAGGCCCCGAACTTCCCATTTTGTTCGTTCTTTTATCCCCAGAGTTTCTAGACTGTGGAACCTACTGCCAGCGGAGGTCTTTCCTTCACCCCCAAATCTTCAAGTTTTTAAGTCCCGTGTTAACAAACTTCCTCTTACCTTGCTTAAGATACTCCACGGTATGTTAGTATTTAGGCTTTTGCCTTCGTGGATTGACCAAAGATAAAAAAAAAAGATAATGGTGCCATGCGGGGTAATTTGGAAAACTATAATATAATTTTGATTATTAAGCAGAATATTTCTTTCTTAAACTTGGACATAACTTTTAAGTCTAAACAAGTTTTGCTAATAATATTTTGTTCTAAGTTTAAAAATAAAGGTTGTTTTCTTCTTGATCTAAATAAAAAATAAAAAAGTTTTCCAGATGGTTCAAAAATTTTGGGGTTTGCTGTAAACTCGTTGAAGATACTAATAGGCATTGTTAACAAAAAACAAAATGTTTGTTTTACGCCTTTGAGTATAATATCACTTTAATGTCTTTAAATCTGACGTATATATAGTTTCTTGATATTTTTATTGCAAAACAAGCCTATATTTTTCAATATAACAACCAAAGTAAAAAATTTGCCATAAAACCAGATCGCATCTCAATCCTTTCAAAAAGCTGTGTCATAGTTTATACACGGAGCTTTAAACGTTTATTTTCTGACTTTTCGCTGATAGAAAATAAATAGACGAAAAGCATCCAAGCTCGCTGGATTGGGCTAATGCCATCCCAGGTGAAATCCTGCTTTGTCTCTTTTTTAACTCTATACTCCAGAGAGTCTGGAGTCTTATTCTGGATATTCCAAGCTGACGTAACGCAGGCACCATTGAGATGCAAACTTCGGTGATTTATATGTTCTTTCTGTGTATATAATGTTGGCATAATAATTTTATACTTACCAATGATGTATTACTTTAGTTACAAGGGTTTGCTTAAAATAAAGTAACATTTAATAAACGTATTTTCTAAGTTAAGTCAATAATTTTAAAGCTCTAAAAACACAAAAAAAAAAATAATCATAAATTATTTAAATGAAAGTTGCTAAATAAAGCACTTGTCCAAAATATAAATATAGTTTCAAACTTGATATATTTCACCACTGTGTATAATACAACGTGTCTGGGGGAAGGTGATGTCGTAAATAATAAGGGTAATAGAGTGAGCCAAAAAATTTAAGTACATCATATGAAAAAAATATATTGCGCTTCGTTAGGAAGATATTTACCTTCAAAATTTAAAATAAGTATTAATAATATTTGGGCAACTTAATTACCTCATACTTATGCTTCTTTCCGTGGGTAAATGTATGTATGCTAAGTCAAGATTTAACAGGGTAAAACGATTTTGTTTTTACTTAGTGTATGCATTTTCGACAGAGGTGACAAATTTGAAATTTGTTTTGATTGTTTGATTTCTTTATCTTTATTTTAGAAAAAAGGTATAGGTACCGTAAAAATGGATTTTAGAAAGAACGGTACAAGATATCGATTTAAATAGTTTAAATAAGGTATACCTTTTTGTATCTTTTGATATACCACAAAGGTCTAAGCCTAAATACCAGAATACAGTGGATGTCGGGTTAGTAGATGTTTAACCCATCGCTTCCCCTGTTCCAACGTTGTCCAAGCACTGAAACATGCAGTTTTTGCATTTCACAGCACCTTTTAGATAACGCAGTAGTGACAACATAAACGCTATTTTCAAATTACTACTACCTAAATATGTCTTCTCCGATGGAAATCGAATCGTCGACTTATGGCTTCGAAGACCAAAGCTCTGTTCACTGCTCCACCTTCTTTGTAGTGCGATAGAACTTTTTTTTATACTCCTACCACCACTCTCTCATTTACCACATCACTTTTCCGGACCCGCTGAATTATTACTTTTAATTATTACTTTACTTTTGATATTATGTACTCATGTACTCCCAGTTTTAATTTTTTGTCGGTGTTTTAGGTTTTTAGTAGAGTAGAATATTTATTTTTTCCCTGAAACAAAGGTAAAGTTTTAATATTTAATTTTCTTAAAAAACAACAAATATAAAACAAATAGTTTTTTTCGGGTTAGTTGAGTAGTCGACAGATACTGCTACCTTTTAAATAATTTCAATTAAATTTATATGCAAACTGTCAAATTTTAAAACTAGTGACACATGAACTAAAAGAAATAATAACAAAATCAAGGGTAACTTGACCGTTTGGTTCAGTTGATGTCGCGTTAACTGTTACATTGCATAAATTGATATTTAAGTTTTTTTGTAGTAGGCATGGAAAACACCAATTCATAAATGTGAAAAAAGCTTCGAAGAGTTAAAAATGTTACTTTTTTAACACTTTATGTAGTGTACTAGAATGGAGTCCTTTATCTTCATGTTAACGATTTAAAAAACTGCACTTTTTTAACGGTCGTGGAAAAAAGTACGTTATAGTTTAACCCATTACAATAACGAAAATATTTTTATTCTGCCTTCAAAATTTAAATGATTTCTTTCTGACTCGATACGGCTTTGAATATAAAAGGACGTTTTGCAAAATCCTGGGGTGAAATTTTTCATAAATCCGACCTTTCCTTTTTGGAAAGCCACTCTGCACGGGTCGCCTGACATTACAATATAAGGGTGCGGAAAAAGGTCGTAATTCTGCCATCCAGCGAACAACAAACACATAAACTAACCACCGCTGCGTTTCTCATCGTCTCATCCCCATTCCCATGTTGCCAAATCTTTAACAGTAAATTACAGATATTATTTTATAGGGAAAAACATATTACGGCTACTTTATTAATGGGTATAATAATAATTAACTTTGCGTAACGAAATAATGTTCTTGCTCCTCTTTTTTAAGTTTTTCTAAAATCTCTTTATAGTGTGCGAGTCGCAAAATTCGTAAATTAATGTTTTATTTTTTGTTTAAAGGGGATTTTAGTGTGTACCAGAAAAAAAAGAAGATAAAAAATTAACTTAAATTAAAAAAGATAGTAAAGTTCAGGAAGCCCATTTGGAAAAAAATAATATTTAAGATTTTTTAATCATTTTACAGAAAACTGTTTTAATATAAAAAAACAACAAAGTCCTATACAAAAATACGTAACCATGACGACATAATATAGGTTTTGTTCGTAGAACAAAATTTTCAACCAATATTTAATTTTCTAATGCGCATGCTTGTTTGGATTTTTTTTGCCCATCAACAACGGCTTAATTTTAAACAAAGTTTTGTAAAAAATTTTTTAAAACGTTTTTATAGCAACTCTCCATAATTATAATAACTATTAAAACCAAAGACTAAAAACACACTAAACTGACTAAACTGTTGAAGTTGTAAATAAATACAAATGAACAAACATGTAAAATCCACGTAAAATCTAATGAAATTACAAAACACATAAGTAATGGCCATTGCGCATGTCTCCAACTATTTTTTTTCAAAATCTGCAAAATATTTTGACGGTTGAAAACTACACTACTCAAAGAATTATCGCATATGCTCGATTTCTTCCATAAGCTTCAATACAAAAATGTTTTCATTAAAATGGCCACATCTCTTTTAATTATTAAGATATCAAGACAATTAAAAAAATAAAATGTTAAGAAAACGTGAAGCTGTAACTTTATATTAACCATTGTTTTTACTGTTAGCAATAAATCCTACAGGGTGATAAAAAAAAATTGAAAAAATGGATAATTTTGAATTGCCCTGTATGATGTGCTGTTGAAAGGAGTAGTCAAATTTGTGATTATAAAATATCAGAAATGGGTAAGGATATAAATTATTAACAAATGAGATTTCTCCCTTTTAACAGCACAGCGATTAAAAATTATACATTTTTCAATTTTTTTATCACCCCGTAGGATTTATTGCTAACAGTAAAAACAATGGTTAATATAAAGTTATAGCTTCAAGTTTTCTTGACATTTTATTTTTAATTGTCTTGATATCTAATAATTAAAAGGATATGGCCATTTAATGAAGCATTTTGTATTGAAGCATGGAAGAAATCGGCATATCGATAATTCTTTTGAGTAGTGTAGTTCACAACGAGAAGTTGGACGTCTGCAAATAGGGATTTTTCATCAGCAGTTTGGGTTTTCTTCTCTACGAACGCTTTTAACGAAATGCGCGTGCGTCTGACGGTTTCTGATAGTTTCTGACTGCTATACGAACAAACCTATAAAATGTGTTTAAAATAATAACAAATTATTTTAAATAATTGTAAAGCAAATAAAAGTAATTAAAAAAACATTTTATTGGTATTTTTACAGCTATCGCAGCTAGAAAATTACTAACATAATTCTTTTCTCAGCAGCTTCCAATGAAGAAACTCGAAGTGCTAATTTCGATGCATCTCTGTTCAGTCCATCTGCAAAGACCCCGCTTTATTTATTTTTTGATCTTAATAATAACTATGGACTTTGCTTCATGCAAATGTTTTTTTTTCCACTTCAAAGACAAAATCTAAATTTTCAAAAGTTAATAAATTGTCTCTTACTTTTTATTGCACCTTAGTTACGTTGGTACACAGGCTTTGACCCTTCATAAATTTATGAATTATTAATAAATAATAAATTTCTAAACTTCAAGGTTCTTTATAAAAAGATTATTTAGTTACTTTTACAAACACAAATATTTATTTATTTAACACGCAGTCACATTTTTAACAAGTTCGTGACAGAGTTGTACTGTACGCACGATTCTCCAGTTACGAAGTAGTGTTCTGAAGAGTATGCTGGCAATAATATATTTCGGAACTAGTGCTAAAGTACCATTTTCTACGCGACTGCAGTCAGAGTGTGGAAAAGACACTTTCGGCACGTGTTAGAAGCGCTATTTTTTCTACGAGCGTAAGGGAAAACATAAAAGCAACATTTTTCATTCTTTTTTCTTGTGTGTAAATGTGTTTCTTCCACCTCTTGAGTTGGCTTGGCCAAATCAAAATTTTCTTTAAACACAAAGTGCATGATAGTCCTTCATTCCGACTCGTTAATATTTGATTTAAAATGATTCAAATATTCTACACTAGTGCGGAAACGTGACACTTTTAGAACTAAAATCGTGCGAAAAAGTAAACTTTTTTGCACGCGAGTAGGAAAAATGTTTTCTGTTTTTTCCACAGGATGGTGGTGGTATTGAACCCGTCGAAACTCGACGCGATCAATCTAACTTTTTAAACCTCTAATGCAGATAATGCACAATGATTTTTTTCCAATATCTCAATATATTTTATTATTTCTTTGACAACACTGCCTGCTCAGGAAACTATCTCTAACTTCAAAATCCGTTTCTATAATGACCGATGAAACTTACTCCCTTTTCGACAGAGCAGCTCCACATTTTTTAATATTTCACGCATGGTATTTCAGGCTCGTAAAAATACAAAGAGGTCCACGAAGTAGTGTTAATGTATGTGGCATGTGAATATTTATTGCCCGCAACCAAATGTGGAAAAGAAAGAAAAGAATTAGGACAGGGGGAAAGAGTGACAAACTGTTTTTTTATTGTAGACGTGTTTATGAAAAGTTTATTGCTTATTTAGGCATGCTTAACATTAAGGGAAGTCTCTAAATACCCTAGGTGCTGGCAAAATATGTAGTGGTTTTTAGTATTGTGCACACCAGCTGTGAATTAATACTATAAATAAATTGAAAAGCGCTTAAGATTATCTGTACAAAAATTCTTTGTATTTTTTGTATCCTAAATTTTAACCCTAAACTGCCTTTTCACCGCAGCGAAAGTCGAGAATGCGGGCGACGGACCAACCTATCGAAGTGTATGGGGTCTTGTGAGATCTTTCACACGTAGAGAACGCGGTAAGTCGGCGAACCTAAAGGCTTCGTATAATTTTTATCACTGTGTCCGGCGAAACCGGGTTAGTGTGAAACGAGGGCTAACCGCAGAGATCCGGTCATTTTGACCGGCGGGTTTACCCCTTTCAAAGATCATGACATCCCCATCATTTGCACTTATATACGTCTATATACCTTTCGGGCATTTAGTTTCATGCTATTTTCCAAGTCGTGAAAAGTGTATGTCTTTAAATAAGCAAAATATAGAAACTGAAGGTTTGACACCCGTCAAATTTACCGGTAGTCTTAGTTTGCGTACCAATTTTAAAAAGTACATTTTTTTTTTATTTCCGGTATTTTTAAATTTATGAATTGTGTATGGGTTGTAATCTGAGTTCCTTAAAAAAGGAAAAATATTAGAATTACTATCATAAGGCTTCTTCGCTAAAATGGGCGTAAAAACTGTATTCTGATGGTAGCAATACAAATAGGATTGTGATAGTTTTACCCTCTACCATCGGATCATAACACTGACTCAGGGATCAAAGTCAACGAATAAGATAAAATAATAGAGATGAAACCAAAAAGTTAAAAATATTATGGGATGGCAACTTCTTTAAAGGTAAAAGTCGCTGTAAATTGTCAAAAAAGTTGTTTATGTCCTAATGAATATACTTACGTTAAATCCCAGCACAGAAACTCTTATAAACCATATTTTTTTATAATTTTTTGATACATTTTGTTTACAATTTTTTTGTAATCAAAAAGAGCGTGTTGCATTTCTTCTTTTATGTCAATAAATGTCTTCTGTTACATACGACAAAAATATGAAACTAAAAATATTTTTTCAATATCTACTGTTGTTTTATCAAACAAAAAATAAAATAAAACTGTAAAAAAACCAATTTGTTTACAACAATAAAAAAAATTGTTGTCCATGTATGGTTAAAAGACAGCTTATCAAAATGACCGATGGTCTGTTATTACGTTCCATATACGGCACCTCTGTGGTTAAGGGTGTATCCAATTCACGCTTAAGTGTTTCTTCCATTCCTGTTGGTATTTTTGCAAAATAAAAGAAATTGTTTAAAGGTATAACACTTTATACCTTAAAACAATTTCTTTTTATTTTGAAAATATACCAATTTGATTGCGTCTTCAATGCGGTCTTTCATTCATCAATTAAATAATTTAAAGTCTTTGTTCGTGGGTTTTAATTTAATTCTATAAAAATAGCTTCTTTTATGCCCGGTTTTACAATTGCAAGTTCTGTTTAGGATCTGTTGAACTCAACTGGTGGTTGAACCGGCTAATTTAAAATATATTGCTGTCAAGTAAATATTAAAACTGACACAATATATTTTAAATTGGTCGGTTCAACCACCAGTTAACTTCAACTGAACCTAAACTGAACTTGCAATTAGAAAACTGGGCATTAGTCATTATTAAACTTAAATAAATCTTGTTTTTTAATATAAGATATTTAAAAAGCCAACATTTTCTTACTACCCTGTTGGGATATTTGTCCAGAAATTTAAAAAATCAATAACTTACCAAGATGTTTAAAATATTAAAAAATTACTTTTCATATTTAATTTACATTTTCACGTAATAATTTAAAATTTTAAAGTGGAATTTATTCAGTTTATTATCTAGATTTATCTGCAATATATTAAAAATAATTGCTTACACACTTCATTGAGTTTAACTCTGCAGAAGGTTTAGTCATTTGGAAAGTTCAGAAAATATTTAATAAGACATACTTTATTAAATTTTGTATTGGAAATACATTTATTATTACATTCCCTTAGCAGTATTACAGGTACTTTTGTAGGTTAATTACGTATTTTATTAATTGTGTATCTTGAATTGCAGTTCAGGTACAACAAATGTATGGATTTCGTCAATGAATAAATACATGTTTTTTTTTCAAATACAAACATATTATAGCAAAACACTTGTTAAAATATAAATTAAAACTTACGTTACAAATGCGAATTTAAAAACATACAGATTAAAAATATAACAATAATTTATCTAAAATTTCCCTAAAGTTCTTACGCTGAAAAATACTCATCTAAACTATAACATTCTAAACCTATTAGGTAAGGTTTGACTAGTTTTTAAACACATATAGATTTCTACTATTTTTGATATACGGGGGTAGTTTATTAAACACCCTAATTCCTAGATAATCTGGCGACTTTTTTGTTATATTTAACTTGGCAAATGGAATCCGCAGACTGTCACCAGAGCGAGTGAAGTGTTCATGCACATCATTGCCTTTAAGTATTCCTGACTTATTTTGAAAAATATATTTTGAAAGTTCGTAAATCAAAATTCCCGGAAGAGTAAGAATGCCCAGTCTCTTAAACTGTGATCTACAAGTAGTTCTCTGGGTTATTCCCAGGATGCATCGTAAAATGCGTTTTTGCACAGTAAAAACTGATTGAGCGGCCGGGGAAGAGCCCCAGAACACTATCCCATAACAGATTCGTGATGCAATATATGCCTTATACACTGAAAGAATTTCCTTATTGGATACAACTGTTTTTAAATTTCTTATTAAATAACAAAATTGGTTTATTTTAGAGCATAGTAAAGTACAGTGTTCTTTCAAGTTAAGATTCTGATCCATGGTTAACCCTGGTAGATTCTGATCTCTTAATAGCATTATTATTTATTTTAATATTTAGGTCCAAATTTTGTTTACTTTGGGGAACATAAAATCTAAGGTATGTTGTCTTAGAATCATTTAAATGTAAAGTATTTTGGCAAAACCATTCATAGTTATTTAGGAACAGCAAGGAATTCAAATAAAAACACCATTTCGGCATAAAATTTTAAGCATTTTGCTTGTCATAAATTTTAACAAGAAAATAATTTAAAGTAATTTTTCATTACTGTTTTGGTTGTTAAAGAAATAGGGAAAGTAAATATTAAATATTTTTCTTTTTCGTTTTATTGCTAGTTCAGTTGAATCTAAAATATTTTAAGCCAAATTACTTCTCTACATGCTATGGCAATTTGAGGAATATTTAGGGTTTTATGGCCAGTTCTTTTCTTAATGTCTGGTTTTTTAATAAATAATAAGTTTAAATATACACAATTGCCCAACAGGGACCTTGGCTCCAGGTTTTACATAGAGCGCAAAAATAAAATATCCTATTTTATATCAAAACAGTATAGAGCTTTGGCGGATAAATGTGTTTTTTATTTCTGCTCTTTGCCACGCACTGTCTTACTTTTTAATTTTTTGATAGCAAAGTAAACGACGGACGCGTAAGCCGCCGTCTTACCTCTCCAAACTAAATAAATTAAAGGTGGGAGGAACAGAGGAATGAAGCAACGGTATACTTTATTTCTTTTTTACCTACATATTTCCAATTTATACCTCTGTTTTTAACATATATGCATATATCATATCCCAAATTTTTAAAATTAAGCAAAAAGAGCGTTATACTTTAGCTCTGTTTAAAACAATTAATTATTTTTTATTAAAGTAGTGATTTAAAAAATATAAAGGTAATACATTTATCAGTAATTCAAATATATCTGACTGTCCCTAGATGTTGTCTTCGATTACCTAAAGGGATATACAAGGTGGGGCCCATTAAACTTTTACACTTTTTAACTAATAATAACTTTTTATCTGTTGCGTCAACCTTTTTATTTTTAAAGGGCTAATAGGTAAATAGGTTCTCTCTAGGTTTGCCAGTTTTGGTCAAATAAATTTAGACAGGACTGGACTTACGGGACTTTTTCCAAAACACTGAATTTAACCTCGTTGCAAAAGAAATCTGATTTAGCTACAATTAAGCTATTAAGATGTTTTTGTAGACAAATTATGGGAAATGATTCAGTAAAAGTGAATTTGTCAACAATTTAAGGATTTCGGAATTATAATTATTTTTGATAAATAATGCTTCTCATAAAGCATGCATTTCTCTTGATTTTAAAAAATATTTTTTTTAGTGTCCTTCGAAAATAAAAAATGTGAGGTTACCATGGTTACTGAGTTGGATGCTAAAAAATTATTATAAAATAAACGTATTAGCCAACTGTAGATAATTTTTTTATTTTGCAACTAAGTTTAATGCATCATTTTGGAAAAAGTCCCGTAAGTCCAGTCCTGTTTAAATCTATTTGATCAAAATTGGGAAACCTAGAAAAACATATCTACCCATTAGCCCCTCAAAAATAAAAAAGATGGGAGCAACAGATAAACAGTTAATATTACTTAAAAGTGTGCTAGTTTTATTTGGCCCACACTGTTATAGGGCAGAATTTCCGACTTTAAAGGTATTAATCTCTGTTGCCTTAATATAACCAATTGCTTTAAAGTAATGTTTCTCACATGAATGCCAATCTAAATCAGGTTTTCTAATATAATTATTGTAAATATTTACTTTACAATTTCATAGTTTTCTCTCATGTGCGACGACAAAAATAAAAAAAAGCAAAATCGAGCCATTAGTTGTCACCCAGACATCATATAAGTGCATGTTAAGATTTCTCGACGAGCTTTCGAAGGAGTGGTCGCGGTGCACTCAGTCATGTCAACCTTGCAGAAGGTTAAACAATTAAGGAATGCCCGACCGTTTAGTTGGTCGGCTGTGTTGAACTGAAAGGTGTGGCTCAAAATCCAATATTATCACATATTAATAGAGCCAAAGTACATTGCACTACAACTACCAGTTGGTTCAGTTATGTAAAACTCCAGTTTTATACTTCGTATTAACTGTCAGATGAGAATTTATTAAAGCAAGGCACGTGGATGCGATCGGCCAATGAATTTCGTTTTTATTTAGCTTAATGGTGCAATATACTGTGTTGGGTTAACAACTATGCTTTAAGTAATTTTTTCGTGTTAACCGTATTCATCGGAGTGGTTTAAACCGCGTTTGAAATGGCAATATAAATATGAGAGTTAGATAGAGATAGGTATTCAAATGTTTTTAAAATGTCTTGAACCGTATTAACACGAAAAAACGCTTATATTGGCAAAAGCCGTAATGCAGAAACTCTATAAACTGAGTAATTCAATGCTTTGCACTATGAGATAGAAATGAAATTTTTTGGACAAAATTCTAAAACTTACCAATTCAACCTAAAATAAGGTTTACCTACTGAAAATATTGAAAAAAATATTATACATTATTACTGATGGTTTTTGGGGAACTAAAACTTATTATATATTATTAAAAATTTACACCCGCCTAAACATTATTATTTTTTATTGCAAAAATACACTAAAATATCAGCTTGTTTGGTTAATTCGTTAGTTTTCTAATCAGTAATCGGATGATTATTATCTCATGTTATATACAAGGTACGACAACAAGTATATTTTTTTTTAAATGGAACACCCTGTATATTATATCAAAATTAAAATGATCTTTTAGAAAGCTTAAAAAAATTCTACATTTGATATATCTACCTTAATTAGTGTTAGAAATATGACCATCCAAATCTGAAGCATAATTTTGTATTATCCTTAAAAGAGTAATAAAGTTTTACTTACTTTTTTTATTTTTTAACGTATAAAATAATTTAAAACTCTGTTTTGGCGGGTAGATTCTGTAGTATCCGTATTTTTTATCAGAATTATTTTATCTTTTAAAATATACGGTGTAGGATAAAAATACTATTATTTGAAATGGAAAACCTTGTAAATTATTTAAAAAACTTGTATCTACCCTTACACTCGAAAGTAGCAAAAAGTAGCAAGGCAATTGTAAGTACAAAACCTAATAAAGAAAACGGTAAAAAATCTGTGACAAAAGTAGCGAGACTTCGCGAGACCTTAAATCGGAAACAGCAATGGCTTTTATTACTTAAATTCTTTGATATTTTTAGTAAACTAGACTAACAATAGACTAAGTAGATTAAATGTATTATATTTATGTTTACACGTCTAAGAATAATAATAATTATTGCATATTTATCGACAAATCTAAAACACATTTCATTTAATTCTTAATTATTTTTGGTTGTATGATTTTTATTTATTCTTAAAACACCTTTTAAGTTTCTTATTAACCTAATAGAAGTCAGTAAACCTTTTTATTTATTTTTGTACATGTAGTTTGGAGTATCTGCTTTGAAATACTCAGCATGATCCATTAAAATTTCAAAGTTGCTTTTTGGCCATAATAATGGATTTCTATTCCATAGTGCTTTGGTTTGGTAGAATAATACAATTCCACCTTTATACGTAAACAGAGATAAGTAACATTTAAAGGCCTAGGGCTAATACAGAAATTAAATATATCAAGTATAAAACAAAAATAAGTTTTAGAATTTGTAACTTCTGTGTAAAATGGCTACTTATTGGTGCATCTCATTCACATGGGCCAATAAAAAGTCATTTTTTAAAATGGCCATGTATAGAGTTGTAATAACTTTAAAATCTGTAATTGCAGTAGTTATTTTTAAATAAATATCTTTTAGTTAGCAGTAGCTAGTTAACACCGCTTCTAGAACTTAGTAATGCGTACCTAAACTAAATTTTTATCACATGTCTTATCTTTTGTTGTTGTCTATCACATTTACAAAAGATATGGTCTTTTCCTGTAATATCATTATGCTGCCTTATGTGTAATATTTATTGTTTTATTTTCCTGCAACTCAACGTCTTAACGAGTCCCATTTCCTCCAGTTTTTGTTTTAATATCCAGTATTCTACATCTACTATTATGAATAACAGAATCTTTGGTATTTAATTTTTTACAATCCGTTCTATGGTCGATGAAATCTAACTGTTAAAAAATAAAAGTTCCATTACCGTTTCCTTTTGGTAATACAATCTTAAGAATTTTTTCTGTATCCTTGTAGCGTCTTTTTCATCATATACATAATATTACAGGGTGGGCCAAATTAAACTTGCACACTTTTTAACTAATAATAACTTTTTATCTGTTGCGCCAATATTTTTTTATTTTTCAAGGGCTAATAGGTGGATATGTTTTCTCTAGGTATGCCAATTTTGGTCAAATAGATATAGACACGATTGGATTTTTTCAAAATACTGGATTTAACCGCGTTGAAAAAGGAATCTGATTTAGCTAAAATTAAGCTAATACGTTTTTCTTGTAGGCAAACTATGGAAAATAATTCAGTAAAAACGAATCTGTCAACAATTTAAGGATTTAGGAATTATAATTATGTTTGATAAATAATGCATGAATTTCTCTTGATTTTACAAAGGAACTTTTTTTTGTATCCTTTGAAAATCGAAAATGTGAGGTTACCATGAACACTGAGTTGGATGCTAACAAAACCTAATAGTAAATTTATTAAAAATAAACGTATTAGCCTTGTTGTAGATATTTTTTTGCAATGAAGTTTAATGCATCATTTTGGAAAAAGTTCCTTAAGTCCAGTGCTGTTTAAATCTATTTGACAAAAATTGGCAAATCTAGAGAAGAGAGAGGTCCACACTGTATATTAACGGTAGTAATGTAAATAAATTTACACAACTAAATAAAAGAACTTCAGCAACTTTTTTTGTAATTAAAGACCATAAGGTTAAAAGATGCCAAGTGCTAAAAACATAAAAACAAGATAATAAATGAAAACTGTTATAAAGTAATGGGAAAACTATTAGGTACATATATGCACTATTACAATAAAAATACGATTAGCAAGTTGTGATCACATTGTAGCAAAAGCATTAAAAGTTAACGCTGTAAACTCGGTTACTTTTCTAGTGACTCTTAAAGATGAACACACAGATTTTTAAATTTTAAGTTACTACACTTACAACCTTTGAAACATATTTGTTTAGCTATCAATAACAAATTTGGAATTTTGGCACTTAGCGCCTTTCAACATTTGAAAATTGTTAGTGACATAAGCATAAAATAGTGGTTATTATAGTTAAAAGTTATTACTTTTGTAAAAAATACTTTATAACAGAGCCCTAAACATTAAATATATCTGTAACGAAACACTCTAATTGCCTTTATTACAACAAAACATAGTCTGAATTATAATAAGAACTTCGTTTAATGAGATTATATTAATTTTTCTTTCCTAAATTGTCTTTTATTTCTATATATTTTATTTTGGTCTCTAAACTAAACTAACCAGCAGACAGGTCATAACCTATTGCCTTAGTTTACGGAGCGTAAAAAATTTAAGAAAGGATTGGTAATTTTACTTTCTTTTTAATTATTTTTACATTATTATTATTTCACCTACCTTCTTGCTAATTGTTGTTTATTATAACTTATTGTTAACATATATTTTTACCTATTTTTTATCATACAAATTTTAATTTATGTAATTTAAAATATAAGTAATAAGAAATGTATCACTTGGATTACTCCTAAGTTAACCTTATTTTTATTTATTTCAGGTAAGTGTGCAACATCTTCAATTGGCAAGCAGATAAAATGTAGGGCATCTGTATGTTTAATTAAAAATACTTATGCATACCTATTACAGGAATGCATAAGAGTAGCACTGATTGTTGCTCTGCTAGAGCCTGAAAAGGAAGTAATTATGCTTAATAATTTATTGGATCAGAAGCTTTCTAAAAAAGGTGAATATTTTTTTGTAAAAGTAGGATCATAATAGGACAATCAACTACTTTTTAAAAAATAGAAATATAAAACCCAATTGGGTTTTTAGGGTAATTAAGTGGATATCTTTAGTGTAGTGCTCGTTTTTCTATTTTGGGTCAGAGACTGACGTGAGAAACTCAGTAAATGGTCGTCAGCAAAAGAACCGCGCAATCAAGCAAAAATAGATTTAATTGTTCGTGCACAGACCAAGTCGTAACACAGTGTAAGAATTAGTGACAGGACTAAAACTCTGGAGAACGTGGTATAATAGGAGGTATCATTGTTGTAACTGATTTTAAAGCCCAAGTAAAAAAGTAAAAGGGTTATAAAAAAGCTTTTAAAAAGCAATACTATAATTTATTGTCTAAGCTAAGATATTCATTACAAAACATAATAAAAATATTATCATAACTTTTTAGTTTTGTTTATCTAAATGATTCACACTATACATCTAGGACTGAGCTAGAAGCTTTTTTATAACGTCTCAACAGCTTTATCTTTTTTGGATAGCATCCAATAAAATAAAAGTGAAAGTTTTAAAAAAATATATACTAATCACTTTGTAAGTTAAAACAAGCGCCCAACATATGGATATAATTTATGATGTTTAACACAAAGTGTAGTATTCAAAAAGTCACTTAAATTTTTAAAAATACAAATAGGTAATATTAGATAATTAGGTACACTTAATGGTTTTAATTATTTAAAGTACAAAAGAATTATAGATATGTATATTAGCTAGTTGAACATAACCGTTAACTTATACTATATTATCAACTTTCTGTCAAAAAGTCTTACTAAGTTAATGTTATTTTAAAAATTATTGCACTTTCATTTGTTTAATACATATGCCCATCTTTTATAATATTGTTTAAAATATATAAAATAAAAAATTTAAATTGTATAAAATACATTTTTATTTTTAATATAGTTGCCTTGGATAAATATAAATAAAAATATATATATATATATATATATATATATATATATATATATATATATATATATATATATATATATATATATATATATATATAATAAAATTCCTTTTATTGAAATGGATAAATATAGGGTGTCCGCTAATTAATTTAACACGATAAAACCCAGATTCCTCATGTCAAAATATTAAGATTTAATAAAACATATAGGTATGTTCAAAAGTTAATTTTAAGTAAGATACAGGTATAGATATTTTGTATGTGATACAGGGTATCAAAGAAAAAAAAATATTTTTCAATAATTTTTAATATTTTTGGTAGAACTCGGTATCTAGGTGTGTTTAAAAATGAACTCTTCAGCTGTAATAAAAAATTTTATGTGTAAGCTAGGAGGGGCTAACTACACTATTTAAATTTATCTAAAACGTCCCAAATTTTTTGTGCTACTCTGTATGTAACATCTAAGTTAACCAGTAAAGTTTCCTATGCTTTCTACACAATAAAGGTATACTATGTAAGAATAGCTCCGAGCAACCGTTTTTAAGATATTTGCATTTAAGATTTTTAGTGCAACCAAAAAGTATATGGACAATACGCTGTTTTTAAAACCATTTTTTAAATTGCATTAAACCATTTAAATTCAAATATCTTGAAAACGGCTGCTCAGAGCTATTCTTACAAAGTATATCTTTTTGTGTATAAAACATTGGGGAGTTAAGTTAAGAATGTTTTAGACAAATTTAAATAGTGTAGTCAGCCGCCTCAGGTTTACACATAAAAATTAATATTAGATCTGAATGGTTCAGGTCAAAAACTCCATGATACCGAGTTTTACCAAAATATTCCAAACGTATCAAAAGTTATCGAAATAAATTTTAAATTATTTTTCACTTAGACCCCCTGTATCTTCCTTATTATCAACTTTTGTATGTGGGTATGTTTGGTTTAATCTTCATATTTAGGCATAAGGAATCTGTGGGTTTTCTGTGTACCATTAATTAGCGGACACCCTGTATATACCATTTTAATAATTATAACTTTTGACAGAAGTATTTTCTTTTATCTAAAAGGCATAAATGTATCATACTTAATACCGCTTTAACAATGCCGTGTCAACACTTACCTAAAGGTTATGACAAATTAATGGTTAAAGTCCTGGTTAAAAAAAAAATATGCCAATGTCACGTAATCTCTCCCAAAGAATTAAAGTTTTGTTTTTTATTAAACATGGTTCGTTTCCAGGATTAACACGATATTATAAAAGTAGAAGTGTAAGGCCTCGGGCACGATAAGCAGCGTTAGCGTCGAGCGACTAATTTAAAAAGCCAGTTCTTTTATTCTCCTATAAAGATCAAAGACAGCGCTCTCACATTTTCCGCTCAACGCTGGCCGCTGACGCTTAGTATCGTGTCAGAGGCCTAACAGTGATAAAAAATTGGAATTATGTCAGGATAAAATTTATTTCTAGCTACCAAAAAAAAAGTGTGCCACATAACAAAAACTAATAGCACAATACTTATATAAAGCATATGTTAAAAAAAAGTATCTAATTTTGTTATCTTAAAAATTGTAATTAAATTTAATAATATTTGCACGTTTATATAAATAGGAATATTTTCTTTTTCTTTTTAATATTGTATGTAAATATTATTTTTACAAAATTTTAAGTGAATCTAACTATTTTTATTGGCATTGTATTAGGAAAAAAGTTAATTAATGGGCTCAAATATTTGGCATCCAAACAAAACAGACAATTTAAGCCATTAATGTTAGCTATCGTGTATAAAAATATTTATTTTAGAATTTCTATTACTAAAAAAAAACGATTTATTATATTCGTATGACATAAGGACTTTGGATATACAGAATCAGCTAAAATGAAATAACACATATGCAATTTGAGAAAAAGAGACAGTCTAATATAATTGGTGGCATGTAAATATTTCGGATTGGATAAATAATCTTACATTTTGTTGTTGCTCCACTGGACGATATACCTTTTATTGTATTTTTTATCTTAGTTAAACTAAAGTTTGTATATCTTTAAGAAACTTTTTACATAAGACATACTATATTTTTTACCTTAGCCACAGGTAAGCTGTGTTATACTAATTGATACTATGTGCACAACAGTGGCTCTGGGGCAGGCAAAAAAGGGGCCCCCAAAAATTTTAAAAGTGAAAAAAGAAAAAATCCTCACCATTTTTTTACATTTCTCTATTTTCTTTATGTATCTTTATTTATACTAACCAAGATCTCAAAAGATGTCAGTCAAGAACAAAAAAAAAAATGGTCCTCTTTAGGTCCCCTTTATTTTACTCTCATTTCTTTTCACTGTTTCCGTACTAACGGCCCTTGTTCAACCTCCAAGGGGCCCCCTAAGCTCGGGGGCCCTGGAGCATGAACGATAGAAGTAGTCTTTTAGCACCACTTCCCCTAATTTTAAAAAGTGTAAAAATATTTAAAATTTTTTTATTAAAGCAATATTTTAGTAAAGCTTCAATATTCTAGCGCTTTTTGTTTTTGAGATATAAAATAAAAACCATAATTTTTTGTATCCATTAAGGAGTTAATGATTTTTTTAACCCCATGTTTATAAAGCAAACTACCCCTTATTTTTAATAACAAATTACTTTAAAAGGTTTTGCATTTGTTTAGAAACACCTTGTATATGCATTAGCAAGATTTCCTTAGTTTTTTTTTTAGTAGTGTCCCTAACTCTGCAAGTTTTCCCGTCTACAAGGAAAATTAATTTCCTTAATGCTAATGGCATACGTTTTTGTGGGCAACTTTTAGAAAAAAATTATCCCGAGAGAACATTATATCTGGAAAGAACTAAAGGAAACATAAATTTTATTAATAGCTTTGCAGCCCCTGCAGTTTCCTGTTTTGTTTTGTTTATTACGGCAATTCGCACAAAGTCTCGAACTTTTAATAGTGTTTCAGGAATAATTTTTATGATCACGTGTATAAAAACTTAATTTAAATAATTAACTCTAAAGAGAAATTTCAAACAAATACACTTCCCAACAAAATTATCGCATATGCTCGATACTTTTTATAAGCTTAATTGGCGAATTTTGTTTTATTACTTACATAAGTTAATAAGTGGATAGCATAGAAAAGCGGGATCTTTTCTTTTAACTGTCTTTACTGAATGCGATTTCAGTAGGGCATCAACGGCAGGCAGGATTTAATATCCTACCGCTGGACAACGAAACTTGTCTAATAAGTAGACGCTGGTTTATGTTATATAATATATATATATATATATATATATATATATATATATATATATATATATATATATATATATATATATATATATATTATATAACATAAACCATATATATATATATATATATATATATATATATATATATATATATATATATATTATATTCACAAATTTATTTAGTTTTAAACGAATTTAATCTTTTGACTTTTTTTTACTCGAGGTGTGCATTTGCGTAAATAAATGGAAACGATTTTGCTGCATCATCATCTCATATGGCTAGTACCTATTCTTCTTCTTCATTTCCTGGGGGGTCCTCACCTACAAAAAGACAAATGTCTGAAACGCCTTTCAACTTACAAAGTCTACTTTACAACTTAATTATAATAACCCATAACAACATTTTAACCTTCTGGGGAGGGTAATTACCCTCTCCCCCCACCTTATTTACGCCAATATCTATTTTTCAGTAAAACAGAGTATCTTTTTATAAGTTGTTCATTTGGTAGCGATTTATTTATGCCAAGAAATGGTTTATACTTATTTACGCGAAAACCGTACATCGAATAAAAAAAAGTAAAGAAAGCAA